>QANZ01021572.1:19746-34413 GCA_003254925.1 Chamaecrista fasciculata | reverse complement strand
TTGGGGGGGGGGGGGGGGGCGTGGCCCCCACCAGCCCCCTAAGTCTGCCCCTGCTCAGATACTCTCTTATCTGTGTTGAATCTACTTTGACTTGTTCCAATCCTCAAAAAAATTATGATCATCCAAGTTGCGATTCAATGGTTCTCATCAAACTCGATGAGTTAACCCGGATATTTACCAGGTCTCTTGCAATTTGGTCCAAAAGGCGGAATTGAATCAGACTACTTGTCGTTTCACTGAGTTCCGGTCTAAACCGGCTGGTCTGGTCCAGGCTTCCAATCTATTGTAATACCAACATTAAGAGTATTATTTGACTTTGCTTACTTACGGTTCCAGCTGGAAAAAGAAAGAGTTTGTTAAATTATAAGTAGTAAAACAAAAACAAAAAATATGTAGAGCAAAATTAAATAGGCTAATGTCGTTGTTTAATAAAGTCATCGAAGTTGTTTACTGATGTCGTTACTTAACAAAGTTGTCATAGTTGTTTAATGATGGCGTTATCTAATAAAGTTGGTGTTATTGTTTGCCAAAATTGTTATTTAATAAAATTGTCGTAGTTGTTTAATGATCTCGTTATTTAATGAAGTTGTCGTAGTTATTGGTTGATGTCGATGTTTTATAACGTCGTAGTTCAATAGCGTCATCCTAAATTTATTCACTTATATATAAGTGTGTATTATGCTTATGATATGACAAGTTAGGTTTTATGTCTTTAGATAGGCCATGGAGTTTCATAATCCCTATATGGAAGAAGAAGATCAAGAGGTTGAAGATGCTCCAAGGAAAAAAAGCTTTGTGCTAGTTCTTCTTTTATCAAATCAATGGAATACCAAAGGTATTTATCAATGTTTCATTCTATATTCCTCTTGGAGATTAAAGCAATGAGAAAATAATTTAACTTAAAGACCATCCAATTAGAGATAACTTTAATTTTATATTACATAAATAAATAATTGCCAGCCATTAAATTAACTTTATAACTTTAATTTTAGCCTTCCGATAAATTGAATTTGTACTGTTAGATCACCAATTGCAAACCCTCATCAATTAGCCATTCAATCCTTCTTCTTCTTACCCTAGCCGCCACACACTCACTCTATTAGCCACATCCATCTCCATTTTTTTATTTCTCTTGTTTCTTCACTCTTTTCGTCGCTACTCTCAAGTTCCAACGCCACCGTCGAACCGAACACCACCATTGTCAAAGCCAAACGCCACCATCGTCAAAGTTGAACAACACCCATCATCGAAGTTGAACATTTTCGTTCACGTCGCTTCTCTCAATGCCACCGTCGAACCTGAACACCACCCATCGTCAAAGTCGTTGGGTGTATTATTTTGTTGGGTGAAGTATGAGGTTTTCTTTTTGTGTTACAGACGAAATTGTTCACTCATTCCGTTTGATCTCTGGTTGTTGTTGATGATTATTAATGTGAGTTTTGTATGTGTTTTTATTTTGCACATGTTCTTATTTTGCTTTAGTAATGTATAAAATTAACAAATACACTTTCACTTTTTGTTCAGACTGTGTTTTAATGGTGTTTTGATATTTTTGCATTTGGATATTTGAAACTTTTGTAAGTTTTGTGCTTGAAGATCTAGAGTGGAGATCCCTGCGGGGACCCATGGGGAGTCGGGAAACAAGGACAGGGAGAAAAACATCCCCACGACGGGGATCGGGGACAAGGACGGGGGAGGATTGAGTTGGCGGGGACGGGGACGGGTAGCACACACCCCTCCCCCGCCCCGGGCGGTGCAATCCCTTCATCCAACAACATGAAAAAAGCAAATTAAATGAGTAGGGAAGTGTTTGTTAGTTACTTAAGAATACTATCACAAGATTAGATTTATCTTTGAGACTTATCACTTAGATCTATCTCTAGTGTGTTAAAAGTTTATGTGTATGAGCATCTTAGAAAAGTGTGGGCATCTATTTACCATTTATTTTTGCATTCAAAATATTGTTCAATTTTTTCCCCATTTTCACACATAATTGAGAAAACTTAAAAACATCTATAGCCTTCCAATACTAATTTAATTATTATATATAGCCTCATGCAAGGAGAAGGAGGAGTCAGAAAATTTGCTCGCAATGTCAATGTAAGACCTCCATTCCACTATCAGAACTTACATTAATATAATGGTATATATTAAGCTTCAAAGTATAAATAATTTTAACTTATGTAGGAGAGACACATTTGGGCTATTTGCTAAGCCAGTTAATCCTCAGGATGAAGTGAGTTTCTTCTTTTTGGTTACCACATATAATTGCCTTATTTATTTTAATTGTTTGTTTGTTGGCGTTGAGCAATAATGTGTACGTTAGAAGTATATATGTATATAGTATTATTGGTTTGGTTTGAAATACATGTGCAGGGTTACTATAGAATTGTGAAGCAGCCTATGGATTTTGCCACTATGAGAGCCAAACTTCACAACATGTATACTGACATGGAACTACTTAAGGTCATAATTAATTATATTCTCCTAATGTTATTAAGTCATTATAACAAAACTATACTATAGTAAATATATACACAGCACTGTACTATATTTTTTTTCCATGTTATTCTGAATGATGTATATATATATATAATATGCAGCGAGACGTGTATCTAATATGCTCCAACGCTATGAGTGTTCATCCCTCCACTTCATTCCATTACCAAGTGGTATATATGACCAATTGCTCAAAGTGTAATGCTTCAATTATCTGCAAAAACAAATTAACACCTAATAATTAATTGCTTTTGTTCAACATGTGTGTGTGTATATATATATATATGTCATATTGTAGGGTGAAGGAATGCGTGAAATTGCAACATCGATGTTTAGTGGGCTAGAAATTCACCCAGGAAGTTTTGACTCGTTAGTTAAAATTTGCAAGCTCAAAGTCGGAGGAAGGAATCCTGGCAGACCTAAAAACTTGGCATGCTTCAAGCACCTTCTCCCTACTGGTACCTTCATAACAATATATTATTTATCATTAAGATTGGGTCAAATATTTTGGTCCTAAATGTATGTCAATAACTAGACCATTCAAATTAAATATATTGATATATATATATATAACAAATTTAATAAAGAATTTGAAACTATAATTAAAGCTCATAATGATAATAGTCAATAAATTTTGTCGTATAACAACGATATAGTATTAAAAATAGCACAATCAAATAGGCTAATGTCGTTGTTTTACAAAGTTATCGTAGTTGTTTACTAATGTCGTTATTTAATAAAGTTGTCGTTTTTGTTTAAAGATGTCGTTATTTAACAAAGTTTTCGTAACTGTTTATTGATATTGTTATTTAATAAAGTTGTCATAGTTCTTTAACGATATCGTTATCTAATAAAGTTCTCGTAGTTATTGGCTGATATAGCCTCATCCTAAATTTATTCACTTATATATGTGTGTACTATGTTTATGATATAACAATTTACCTTTTAATTCTTTATTAGGGAGGTCATGGAGTTTCATAAAGCCTATAGGGAAGAAGAAGATCAAAAGGTTGAAGATGCTCCAAGGAAAAAGCTTTTTGCTTGTTCTTCTTTTATCAAATCAATGATATACCAAAGGTAACTATCTATCAAATTTTCATTCTCTATTCTTATAGTGCGCAAGTTAAAGTAATGGGAAAATAATTTAACTTAAAGATCATCCAATGACATGAAAAAAGCAAATTAAATGTGTAGGGAAGTGTGTGTTAGTTACTTGAGAAAGATTGTGAGAAATGATGCTCATGATGATCACAAGAAGAGGGAAAAGAAGATTCTAGGAAAAACTTGATCCCATATGAATCAGAAATTCTTTTTCAGAACTTTGTCATTCCAAGGGCTAATTACATATGGCTGTATTACTCCTCTCCTCTCATTTTCTCCTACCTATTAAGGCCTTCTTCTTCCTTTTTTTTTTTCATAAAATCATCTACCATTTTGATATTTCTCACATTTTAGAAGTGTCTAATGTTTCTTGCAGAGGACAATTCTTTATTCTCAGCCACCACGGGCTTGCAAATTATTGTGTTGGGGTTCTGGCACACTTATCAAGTTGTGCATCAAATGAAGTTCTTGAAGTGGTGGACAAGCCTCCTGAGATGATTACGCTGGATGAACTGCCTCGCATGATGATGTGGCCATCACAATTTGTGGAAAATCATGTCACGGAAGAAAACATTGCTCTCTACTTTTTTGCTGAAAGTCTTGATAGGGCTATTTAGGTGTTTCCTTTTTGTGATTAACATGGTCATATTGGTACTATCTACTTATAAATATGCCTTGTTAATGTTATGTAACATATTATAAAAGATTGTTGCAACACATGACCATGAATGATCTGGGTCTGAGGGGAAAATCATGTCATGGAAGAAAACATTGCACTCTACTTTTTTGCAGAAAGTCTTGATAGGTCTATTTAGGTGTTTCCTTTTTGTGATTAACATGGTCATATTTGTACAATCTACTTATACATATGCCTTGTTAATGCTATGTAACATATTATAAAAGATTGTTGCAACACATGACTGTTGGGTTATTTCTTTTTAAAGAAAGTTTTAAATTTATAAAAACCAAGTGCAAGCGTACACTACCGAAGTAATATATAAGCTTGAGCACCAGGTATCGTCCCACCGAGAAATTACTTGTGAATTCACTCTAAAAATAGACTATAGCGGTTCATTTAATCTAAGCAACAAATACCGATAAATGATTAAAAACTAAATAAAGTTGAAATGCAATAAATGGATACCAAACTGAAAATAGAAAAACTTCCTAGATATCAAGTGTAAAAGACTTCGCTAGGATTGTCCCTACTTAGCATTTTCAGTTAACTAACTAACTACTTTGATTATGGACTTAATGATAATGGCAAAGCTAACCATGAACTCGTAATCACCTATAATTACCTTTCAGTCAATTATAAGCCTATTGAATTTAATTAACTCACTTATATTTCTATGGTGAACTAACTATCTCAATGCATTAAGTTCAAGTTCAACTGGGTTCCCCTAGGCTAATAGGTATATCTCTATCCTATTAACACATTCCATTAGAAAATAAAATCTAGAGGCAATCAATGCAAGACGTAGTTTCAATTAATCTCTTTCAAGCATAAAATCAAAGCAATTCATAAGAATCCCCAAAATTGGTGGCCACACAAAGAAGGAGAAAACATAATACTCATTAATTGAACTTTAACATCAAAAACATCCATAATCAAAGTAAACAATTAGTTAATCTACATTGCTAAGAAGTTCTAATTCTAGAGAATATGAAAACTAGCCTAACATTCTCACAAAAACGAAATCAACATTCATAGTGATTCAAAGAAGAAAAGAGAAGAAAAGAGGAGGAACCCTAAGAGTGAAACCCCCAATCTTCACTTTCTCCACCCAAATCCAACAAAATTTATGCTTCCAAGTGAGAATCCAAGCTCCCCAAGCAATTTCGCACCTCCCTTGAGTTCTAGGGTTGTTCTCCTATGTCTCATTTAGTTCTCCTTTCAAAATGACGTGAATCAGCCCTAAAAACGCGAATCCACTATCCGCGACTCGCCTAGGCGAGACGCACCTCGCCTAAGAGAGCTAGCTTCATTAATCCTAGCTGGCATAGGGCAGGGCGCCTAGGCGCTCAAATGGACGCCTAGGCAAGCAGTATAACTCAGCAACACTAAAATCTTCGTTTGGGCTCCAAATCGCTTCATACTAAGAATCGCGGACCTCTCAACATGTTCTAGACATTTTAAGCTTCGATTCAAGGTCCTGAAACATTAAAAACTCAATAAATTTAGTGCCCGAAATTGTTGGTTAACTTGAACAACATAAAACGAAAATAAACCAAACTAAACAAACTAAAACTTAAAACTAAAAATTAAACATCTATAACTAATAAAACGCTAAATACTCACTAATTAAGCTTCATTAACAAATAAAATATGGATAAAAGCCCTGAAATGACCCAAGATTATGACCAAATAACTCTAAATTATTAGAGTTATCACACCCGCAAACTTGAACTTTTGCTCGTCCTCGAGGAAAGCTCCAAACAAAGAAAAAAAACAAAAAGAATACGAAGAAAGATGAAACACAACACAAGAACACTCATAGCGACAACCCAAGCAACATCAAATCGAATACAAGACTGTTCATCAGCACATTCCTTTACTTTTCTAATAACAGTCAAACAAATTAAGCATAAGGTAATTTCAAATCAAATTCCAAGTTTGTGTGTGTGTGTGTGTGATTGGCCTTCTCAACTTCACCTAAGTTCACCCAAAACTGTCAACACATCAACTTATTTCACTGGCCACTTATTTTATTAACTGAGTACTTAAGTTCTTCATAACAAGACCAAAGACCAATAAAGAGAAAAACAATTGACTTGCAACTAAACTCACTCAGACAAACAACTTAACTTCACCCAAAACTGTCAACACATCAAATTATTTTTTAAATGTAAAATAAAATAATATTATGAGTCAAATTAAACTCTAACCTAAACCTAACTTCAAATCTTACCCAAACTCTCTCTCACTGTTGCCTCTTTCTCTTTTTGTTTGGCCGCCTCTTCATTTTCATTCCGCCTCTCTCATTGTCTTTTCATCTCTTGGTTCTTTCATTTTCTCACTTAATCTCTCATGGTCTCACCAAGTGGTCGGTCCCTCAATCTTGAGTCTCTCACATGGTTTGGCCTCTCATCTCTCTTGAGTCTAATTTACAAGTGAGGCTTATAGTTTTATTTTCATCGTGCCACCGTCTTTCCGTGTTGTTTACGTTCTTGGCTAATCAATCTTCTCTGAATTGTGTTGAATATGCATTGATCTACTCTGATTTGTGTTGATTTGCTCAAATCATCTCTTATATGTGTTGAATCTATTTAGATTTGTCCCAATCCACAAAAAAAGGGGATCAATCCATAGTTTGAAAACTCGAACCGGTTAGTGACTCAGATAAAGGTTTGGGTGGTCGGGTCATTGGTTCAACCGTCGGATCACCGGGTCAATCTTTTAAACCAATGACCCGATTTTACAGTTTTAAAGATATTAAATATATATATATAATAATCAAATAATAGTATAAAATTTAAATTTAAATTTTAAATTATTATTTAAGTTATAAATTTTAATGATATATAATTTGCAATAAAAGTACTTAAATGTCAAAGAAATAACAAAATAATTGAAATATGTAAATATATAAATGAATATTGAAAAACTAAAGTTTTAATATTATCTTTATTGTAATATTTTAGTTTGAAAACTCTTAAATATTTAATCAATCAAATATCAATAATAATAAAAAGAATTACTATTGTTTGAAGATAGCTTCTAGCAGTTAATGAAGATATGATTTTATCATAAAAATTATTATTTAATTAAGGGTAGATTCTACTTTAGTACCCTGTTCTATGGACCAATTCCACTTTGGTACCCTGTTCTTTCAAAAGTGACACTTTGGTACCCTGTTTTTTCAAAAATATCATTTTGGTACCCTGTTCTTTCAAAAGTGACATTTTGGTACCTTGTTCTATGGACCAAGTGACACTTTGGTACCCTGTTCTTTCACTATTTGTTACCCTATTCTATCCTTTTTAGGGTACCAAAGTGTCACTTGGTCTAAAGAACAGAGTACCAAAATGTCACTTCTGAAAGAACAGGGGTACCAAAATGACATTTTTGAAAGAACAGGGTACCAAAGTGTCACTTTTGAAAGAACAGGGTACCAAAGTGGAATTGGTCTATAAAACAGGGTACCAAAGTGGAATTTACCCTTTAATTAAAAATGCTAGATATAATATTATTTAAAACATCTTTCAAACCCTAAACCTAATTTCACTCTCTCTCACTTTTCTACAGTCGCCTCTACCATTTTTGCCATCTTCACTCTATCGCCCCTCTCACATCTATCCATTCTTTTATCCCAAATCCATCACGCCTCTCTCGCATCTACTCTTTCTTTTAAAAACTGTCGAGTCAAATCGGTTTTTCACCGGGTCTACTTCATCTTGGTCCAAATAAGACAACTGGACTAGCTTGGTATTTGAGTCGACGATTCCCAATTCAACCCAGACGGTCCGGTCCGAGTTTTTCATCTATGGATCAAACGAGTTGTGGTTCAACGGTTTTCATCAAACCCGACAAGTCAACCCGGATATTTAGCAGGTCTCTTGCAATCTTGTCCAGAAGGCATAATCGGATCAAACTACTTGTCGGTTCACTGAGTTCCAGTCTGAACTAGTCGGTTCGTTCCGAGTTTCCAATATTTGGTAATATCAACTTTAAGAGTATTATTTGACTTTGTATGCTGACGGTTCAAACTGGACAAAAAAAAAAGCTTCTTGAATTAAAATTAGTAAAACAAAAACAAAAAATATGTATAGTATTAAAAATATAACAATTAAAAAGGCTAATGTCGTTGTTTAATAAAGTTATCGTAGTTGTTTATTGATGTCATTATTTAATAAAGTTGTCGTAGTTGTTTAAAGATGGCGTTATTTAATAAAATTGTCGTAATTGTTTATTTATATTGTTATTTAATAAAGTTGTCGTAGTTGTTTAACGATCTCATTATCTAATACAGTTGCCATAGTTATTGGCTGATGTCGATGTTTTATATGTCGTAGTTTAATAGTCTCGTCCTAAAATTATCCACTTATATATGTGTGTATTATGCTTATGATATAACAAGTTAGCTTTTATCTCTTTATTAGAGAGGTCATGGAGTTTCATAAAGCCTAAAAGGAAGAAGAAGATCAAGAGGTTCAAAATGCTCCAAGGAAAAAGCTTTTTGATAGTTCTTTTATCAAATTAATGGTATACCAAAGGTATCTATCAATGTTTCATTCTATATTATTCTTATAGCAAATTAAAGTAGTGGGAAAATAATTTAACTTAAAGACCATCAAATGACATGAATAAAAAGAAGCTTCCAAATCTCACAAAGACCTACCTACATTGTGCAGATGAAGAGATCGAAGAGAAGATCAATCCGTAAAGATGAGATCCCCAAGGAAGTTGTTACACCTATGGAAAAACACAACTTATGCACTGATATTGTTAGGAGTGAAGTTTCTTCTAGGAAAAACTTGATCCCATATGAATCAGAAATTCTTTCTTTGAAATGTGTCATTCCAAGGGCTAATGATATATGGTTGTATTACTCCTCTTCTCTCATATTCTCCTACCTATTAAGGCTTTTTTTTTACATAAAATCATCAAGCATTTTGATATTTCTCACATTTTAGAAGTCTCTAATGGTTCAAGCACACTTATCAAGTTGTGCATCGAATAAAGTTCTTGAAGTGGTGGACAAGGTTCCTGAGATGATTACGCTGGTCGAACTACCTTGCATGAAGATGTGGCCATCACAATTTGTGGAAAATCATGTCATTGAAGAAAACATTGCTCTCTACTTTTTTGCAGAAAGTCTTGATGTCTATTTAGGTGTTTCCTTTTTGTGATTAACATGGTCATATTTATACTATCTACTTATACATATGCCTTGTTACAGCTATGTAACATATTATAAAAGATTGTTGGAACACATGACCATGAATGATTTGGGTCTAAGAGGACACTTTAATGGATTTGAACTGCTAGTTTGAATACAATGAAATCAGAGCTACGTATTACTCTTTACATATTTTTTTCTTTTTTATTTTGATTGGGACCGTTGACAAAGAAGGTCAAATCGAACATGTAATTGAGTTCAAAAGCAAGTTGCTTGTTTAATGAAGCTCATCATATATCTTTCTCATTTCAACTATGAATGCGACAAAATTAGAGTTACGAGATACTCTTGACGAACTTTTTTCCTGTCCATTTGGAGTCGTTAGCAAACGAGGTCAAATATTACATTAAAAGTGGGTTTGGTTAAAATAGTAATACCCATAGTTTTAAAACTTGGACCGGTCATTGACCGGATAAGGGCTCGGATGGTTGGTGTGAATACCGTATTTTGTCCTGGTCTTTTTGTAAATAAATAAAAGTTTTTGGCCACTTTTGTAAATAAATAAACCTTTGGGGCATTTGAAAATAAAATAAGAATTTTATGTTTTCAAAGTCTTAATTTCAAATAAGTAAAAATTCCAAAAGAAAAGGCCTAAAATGAAAGGAGAATTTCATTTAATAAAATACAGAAAATAAATAAAAATGAAAAATAATAAAAAAAAAACGAAATAATTAAAAAATAGAAAAATGAGACAGAAAGGGAAAGGAGGAAGTGGAGCATGTGGGATTTGAACTTGGTCTCTTTTAGTGAAAGTATCCAAGTATGTATGTCAATATATCATTTATCATTAAGATTGGGTCAAATGACCATTTTGGTCCTATATGTATGTTAATAACTAAACCATTCAAATTAAATATATTGATATATATATATAGCAAATTTAATAAAGAATTTAAAACTATAATTAAAGCTCATAATGATAATAGTCAATAAATTTTGTGGTATATTAACGATATAGTATTTAAAATAGTACAATCAAATAGGCTAATGTCGTTGTTTTATAAAGTTTTTATAGTTGTTTACTTATGTCGTTATTTAATAAAGTTGTCGTACTTGTTTAATGATGTCGTTATTTAACAAAGTTTTCATAATTGTTTATTGATATTGTTATTTAATAAAGTTGTCGTAGTTGTTTAACGATCTCGTTATCTAAAAAAGTTGTCGTAGTGATCAGCCCAAAAGTGAACAAGTTATTTGGTCTTCTTTTGGTATGTTTATAATAATAATATATTAAAATTAGACCAATTAATATACTAAGGGCAACACTAAGGTATGGTGGAATAAAGTGGATAAAATAAGTTAATTAGCGTTTAGTTATTATACTTTATAAATAGGTGCTACTTAATGGTTTATTTAGTGTTTCAGATATCCAAACAGGGCCGAACCAAGAGGGAAATATCAGAATATTCCAGAAGATTATGTTGAGCACAAGAAATCCTTCTGCTGCCACGTGGGCCGCCGTCCCAAATTCAGTAATTCACACGGCGCAGGAATATTCCAGAATATGACGTCAGCAAATAAGCTTCAGAGGAGTTTGAGTTTGCGCCGTCACTTTGAGCCAACGGCTCAAAGAGGGAAATCTCGCGGCTCAGAATATTCCGAAGCAGTAGAGTATGTTTTGCACGGCTACGATTCAAGATACAAAGATATAATCGAAATATTGCAGATATTTCGCTGTGCCTTCGTATTGGGCCGTTGGCGCAGCCCACGGCCCAGAGGCGAAAATCTTCCCTTGACTTGCGGATCAAGCACACTACTCAACACTAAAAATAAAGGTCGTCATTCTACGCTCAAGGCACCAAATTTACGAAGAAAACTCCAATTCTCTCTTTAGAATAGAAAAGTTCTCATCTTAGAGTATGAGTAACTAATTAGGTAGATACTTGAGGAATGCCTCAAGGATGTGACCTGAGTTCACCATGTTTTCATTATAAAGTCCAGATGTTGATGTTGCGTTTATGAGGTATGACTAACTCTTTCAAGTGTAATTGTTAAAGTTTGTTATATATAAGTCGTAGATTATATTTCGTTAAAGTAATGGGACCTTGACATTCCCGGAGTTTGTCTCTCTCACGATTAATGAAGTAGCTCTTTAGGGTTTGCTAAAGAGTGGTTTACAATATCTTGTTTGCATAATTAGGATTGCTATTGATATACAAGTTTGTTTATTGTTCCGATGTGACAATAATAAAGATTGTCCCGAAGAGCTTTGGCAAATAGCTCATGAATCCAGTCATGGATGAGTTACCTATCCTAATCTAGTATCCTCTCTATTGTTTGATTGATTGTGTTTATAGTTTAAATACATGTTCTAACATAGAAAAGTAAATGCATATTCATTATCTAACCTTTATGATGAACGAACTATGATAGTCTATATCTAGGGTTTTCTCTCAAGTATTGTTTTGACTCATTAAGATCTTATTAAATCGTGACAACCCTCAAGAATAGAAGTTATAACCTTCGTCACAATTCTCTTAGCCTCATCACATTGAGTTCCGCGAGAGTTTGACATTGGGTGCGCATCTATACTATATTCTAATAAATATAGTTATACTTGCGAGGCTCGAGTATAATTAAATTTGACTCGCTTGACACCTTAAGAAGGGTGTCCGGTCAAGTTTTGGCGCCGTTGCCGGGGAACACTTGCTTGAGTTCCTAAGAAATTGTGAATTATTTTTTAGTCTTTTTCTTTTTTTTTGCGTCTTTATTTTTTTTAGTTAGTCGAATTTTATTATTTTGATTTTTGAGTATTTATTTATAGTCTTGTTTTTGCTTTAAGTCTTTTATTATTTGCTTAATTTGTTTGAGTCTATTTTAATTTTGTTTTTAATTTTATATTGTTTAGTGTTTTTTTTTTAATTATTATTCTTTCTAGTATATGCCTAGGCAAACTATAGAGCCTTTAGTTCCCCCAGATCCCGATTTGAATAAAACACTAAGATCCATAAAAAAGAATAAAATTGTAGAACAAATGGAAAACTCAGGCAATAATCGTAGGCTAGATAATCAAGAACACAAAGAAGTTCGCCAAAATCAAGGTCTAGACAATGGACAACCTAGACTGAGACGATCTATAAGAGAAGCATCCCAAACTAATGAACAGTATGAGGTTCGGCGAAATGTGTTCCCTCAAATCCAAACGGATTTTGAGATCAAAGGACCACTTTTCAATGGATTACCTAAGTTTCATGGGCTAGCTAATGAAAATCCTTTTACTCACTTGAATAATTTATATCTTCACTGTCGAACCATGAAACCACCAGCACCAAGCATAGAGGATGTGATGTGGAAAGTATTCCATCTCACACTCGAAGGCATGGCGTTGGATTGGTATACTCATCTAGGAACTTATGAACGGACAGCTTACCTGTCTTGGGAAAATCTTAGAAGGTCATTTCTCGATAAGTACTTTCTCGAAGCCAAAGCATCCGCCGCTAAACAGCAAATCTCAGCCATAGAACAACGAGATAACGAGACGTTACTCGAGTACCTGACTAGATACCAGGACCTCTTAGTAAAGTGTCCTAATCACCAGAACACTGAGGAGCAAATAGTGGAATACTTTTGTAGTGGACTCCTAGACGACGAGGCTGACCACATAAATTAGATGTTGAGACCGCATGGGAACTAATCAAGGAAGTCGCCTCAAGCGAGAAAACCGAAGAAGACATACCCGTGCTGTCAAGGGAATAGCAACCAATGAGTCAGACCTGATGATGGAGAAATTGGCATCAGACATGGACAGTCTAGCTATAGCTGTCAAGGAGATGAATGCCAAATTAGCCTCTTCGCCAAGAAAAGTCGCTCTTGTGACCGCACCTTGCTCCGTGTGCGATTCATATCAACATGGAAGTAGGGAATGTCCCCATCAACCCGAGGAAGTTTCGGCCATGTATCAACAAGGCCCTAGTCAATTTCCTAGAAGATTTGATAATAGATTTAGGACTGGAAATTATTTCCAAAACCAAAGCTTTAATAATCCAGCTCCTCAAAGACAAAACTTTTCTTCAACCGAAACTGACACTCAACTCCTCATTAGAAAGTTTGAGGAATCTGAAGCTTGAACTTCGAAGAAATTCGATGAATTTGGGCAAAGGATCGATCTTCTTTCTAAGGAAATGGAAGTTATGAAAAGGAAACACGACGATCTTGAACAAGCTTTTTTTCAAGCAGCCGATGTTAAGGTAAACAACATTAGTGCCCCTAGTAGTTCTAAGGCAGTTCATGCTATTACCGCTAGAGAAAACGAACCTATAGAAAACCATGCTCAAGAGACCTTAGTACAAACCCTAGAAGAGCTTGAGCTTGAAGAAATATTCATAGAGATCAAAGGTGGAGAAAACTTTAAGGCTATAATAGAAAAACACCCTAGGTATGGCCAATTCTTCTTTGGTTTTAACTATAAAAAGGAAAAGGAAGAAACTCCTATTATGAATAAGTTGGAAACTAAGGTAGAAACTAAGGTAGAAACCAAGGTAGAAGCTAAGGTAGAAACCAAGATAGAAGACCTGCCGTTTCCAAGCTCTCATGTAATGACTAAGGAACAACTAGAGGATAAGAAGGATAAGGAGCTAGAAGACTTATTAGGAAAACTAAAAGTCAATCCACCCTTATTAGATTTGGTTAGGAAAGTCCCTTGATACACTAAAGTATTTAAAGACTTAGTTGAGAAAAAGAAAACATCTCAAAAGAAACTTCAACTAAGTCGTACCATTTCAGCCATTGAAACCCTAAGATACGTATAAAACGCAAGGATCCTGGCTCATTCACCATCCCTTGCATGATAGGAAAAGTCGTAGTTGATGGAGCATTGTTGGACTTAGGAGCAGCTATCAATGTTATGCCCAAGTCAGTCTATGATTCTTTGAATATGGACGGACTTAAGGACATAGGCTTGTGTTGGGAATTCTAGGCGCCTAACGCAGCGGAAGCAAATATAAAATTAAAATAAAACACGCTAGGTCCTAAAATTCCCGAACGGATCCGCTAGTAGAATTTAAAACTTTTAAGATAGTGGTATACCTCACGAGTTTCAATCGATTGGTTGAACAAGGCGTGTCCAAGGAGCCCACTCTCAGCGTTCTCCCTCTGCCAGTAATCCACACGAACAGTTTCTTCGGGCACCAAGGTGCTAGCCTTCAGTTCTTTTCTCCAAAAGAAC
>QANZ01021572.1:4348-18477 GCA_003254925.1 Chamaecrista fasciculata | reverse complement strand
ATGCACCGAGGTCATGCTGGTCTTAGTTCATTTCAAGTTCCCACTTGAATGAGCGACCAGGGACGGTTTAGATTAATTATCTCATAATTAATCACGGACTGTTATCATAGTAAACATGCTAATAATATGATAACCATTAATTTATCTCCATAAATTAATTGATATGTTCACAACATATCTATAAAATGATTGGCCCTAGGGCACAATCTCCAACAACTTGATCCTGCAATTAGCCGACAAAAGCAGCAGACATCCCCTAGGAATAGTAGAAGATGTCTTAGTCAAGGTGAAAGATTTAATCTTTCTCGCTGACTTTTATGTCCTAGACACCGGTGGCAATAGAGCTACCGATTACACTATAATTTTAGGCAGACCTTTCCTACGGACCGCTAATGTCAATATTAGCATGAAGGATGGAAAGATCACAATGGACAATGGACATCAAAACATCACACTCACGATGTACGAGGCGGAGAAATCCGATGAACACTCCGTGTTAGAAACACTAAGTATTTGTACATCCAACAAGACCCTAGGAGAAAGGCCAAAAAGGGAGGAACTTGAATTTGAAACTCTTTTAAATTTAGAACCTCCTGACCCTGGCTTACATATACCAGAAACAGACCTTGAAGATATGAATATTAGTTCACTCTTCAAAGAAGAGGAGGAAGCCCTCGCAACTTCCAAAATAAAAGAGAAACCAGCACTCAAGGAAACTATTTCCAAGCACAAGGCTGTGTGGCAGCCTGTGCGCAAGACTAACCCAACTATAGCCCAGTGTTATAGTATTTCTAATTTTGCAGACACAGAGATAAGAGCAGCAAAAAGGCCAAGAACCCTACTATCCATGTTTTTGTGCAAAAACTTAGGTATAGGTGTTGAATGCCTAAGTAATGAATAATGGCTCCATAATGTAGATGTTGTATGTAAGAACGCAACCGAAAAGATTCATGTGGACTCCATAGGCATAGACAAGGTGCTCGATCCGAAGCGCAAAGGAATAACAATCAAAGATGTGTGGATCAGCCCATTGGATCATTCGTAGATGATGCAGGGATCACGAGAAAAGGTACGCTCACAAACAAGCATGCACTTTATCATCTTATCATGCGAGATTACTATTATAGGACAAAGTATCATAAGACACGTAGGTTTAGGATAAACAAGAAAACTAGGTATTGACCACGCATAAAACTTAAAAACCTTAAAAATAGGAAGGTGGTGCGAAACCCTATCCGAGCCACACTCTTCAAGGACGAGGATGGCAACCGATGTGGACAAAGGATCTCTGCCAAGCGAAGAATAGGCGGATACTTCGTAAAAATTCGCCACAAAACCTTCAGGCCACCCTGAAGATGTTCCGCGATGCCTTTTTCCCACTTACACGGTTTCCGCGATGCCTTTTTATTCTTAGTATTTTTATTTTTAGTTTTAAAATTTTAGATTGAGTCTGGCAGCCAAGCGACAAAAATAAAAATTTTTAATTTTTGTTTTTGCGCCGGCACCTGCGCCAACGGCGCACCTGGCGGCCCAACGTCAAATTATTTGAGGACTTTAATCGCGATTAAACTCTATCCAAATCTGATTTAAATTTATATTTAAATCACTCGGATTTGACGAATATATTAGGGATATCTTAGATTTTCACCCTATAAATACCCCATCAAACCTCTAGGCTTCTCACAACTCTTAGTGAGGTGGCTTCACCTCTCGATGTGTATCCTAAGGAAAGCTCGAGCAGCAACTACGTTCGGCGATTCGAGATTAACGTCATTGAGACCACTGACACCGAATCCAAAGAGGATCCTGAGGAATATATTCCTTACTATTCTCCCGGTCCCGAGCACGAACCCACATTCCTTGAGAAGAAGGTGGCTAAGCTCGAACGAACGGTGGAAGCCCTCCAAGCAACAATCTCGATCCTTCAAGCTCGAATGGATAACGACAAAGCATAAAATATCTACAATATCTAGAACACGATAGGGAATAGTCTGTTGGAGATTGTGCCCTAGGGCCAATCATTTTATAAATATGTTTTGAACATATTAATTAATTTATGGAGATAAATTAATGGNGTTCTTTACTCATATTTGATTTTAACATTGGGGACAATGTTATGTTTTAAGTGTGGGGGAGAGGATTAAAATAGAGTAACTTATATTTTGGTTCACCCAAAAACTTTTTGGTATTAATCTAAATATTTTATAAACCTTAAATTTTTAAACAAATTTTATTTTCCTATTTTTAGTGCTTGATTTAAATTTACTTCACTTATTATTTTTCACATTTTTAGTAGAATTCGAGTTAATCGAATTTTTAATATGATTAGAGTATTGAGTGAATAATTTTATATTCATGATAAGAGTTTAGTCTTAGTTATTTTCTATAGCCTTAGAATAATCTAAGTAATTTTCCAAATTCAGTAGTATTGTTTGATTCTTATAGACCAATTTGAGAGAAACCCAGCCTAGTTGGAAGATTAAGCCCATACAATACTAGAATATATATATATAGAGAGATTAGTCTCTTAGCTTTGTTTTCTCTAGAACTTGTCTTAATTCTTGGTTAAAGCTTATTAGATTTAATGATTGTTAATATGATAGAGGCATTTGTTTCTTCAACCCTTTTATCCCAAACACTAGCCAGTTACCAAATACATCCTTTGTTAGCCCCTTTGAGCCTATACACTAAGGTGTACTTATAAACCTTTTTATAAAGATGGACTTTTCAATTCAACCCTCAAAGGTGAATTTAGCTAGCAAAGTTATTAGAAAAAAAAGAATATATAAAAGATCTTGACAAAAAGAAAAAATATATAAGTCGAGCAAACAAAAGTATCTTTGAGAAAGCTCACATACTAAAAGTATTATCATAAGAGCCTATCAAGAGAAAAGACTGGCCAGTCAAAAGAGTAGAGTCCTGTGCCAAATGACTCAAATGAGCCTTACAGTGAGCTAGCTACTTTCTTTGGATAAGTGGAGTTGAATTGTTAAGGAAAACTTGAAGAGAGATTTTTAAGTAAACACTGATTTCCTTTCTCTTCTCCCTATATTTCCCTCCATATATATCAGCCTTTCCCATACATTACAACCATATTAAAGTCCTCTTGATTAAGAATCATTATTTCATTTAAAGTGGAGACTTTGAGAATTTCTACAAGCTTATGGTAGAAACTTAGTCTAAGGCATGACTAGAGAGAAATGATACCCAATTATTAAGGAGAGTGATACACTTATGGAATTGGTCTTATAAAAATTGGATTACACTACTTCACTTAGTTACTTGCTTGGTGAATTCTTTAGCTATAGTTTATGACTATGTGCTGGCCTTGAATCATGCACTTGGGAAAGTTCCTTGATTCTTGGGCATATTCTTTCTTCTTCTACTTCGTACCTTTGCTCAGGAGTGCAAAGTCTTAAGTGTGGGGGATTTGATCAGCCCAAAAGTGAACAAGTTATTTGGCCTTCTTTTGGTATGCTTATAATAATAATATCTTAGAATTAGACCAATTAATATACTAAGGGCAACACTAAGGTATGGTGGAATAAAGTGGATAAAATAAGTTAATTAGAGTTTATTTATTATACTTTATAAATAGGTGTTACTTAATGGTTTATTTAGTGTTTCAGATATCCAAACAGGGCCGAACCAAGAGGGAAATATCAGAATATTCCAGAAGATCACGTTGAGCACAAGAAATCCTTGCGCCGCCACGTGCGCCGCCGGCCCAGATTCGGTAATTCACACGACACAGGAATATTCCAGAATATGACGTCAGCAAATAAGCTTCAGAGGAGTTTGAGTCTGCGCCGTCACTTTGAGCCAACGGCTCAAAGAGGGAAATCTCGCGGCTCAGAATATTCCGAAGCAGTAGAGTATGTTTTGCACGGCTACGATTCAAGATATGAAGATATAATCGAAATATCACAGATATTTCGTTGCGCCTTCGTATTGGGCCGCCGGCGCAGCCCACAGCCTAGAGGCGAAAATCTTCCCTTGACTTGTGGATCAAGCACACTACTCAACACTATAAATAGAGGTCGTCATTCTACACTCAAGGCACCAAATTTACGAAGAAAACTCCAATTCTCTCTTTTAGAATAGAAAAGTTCTCATATGAGAGTATGAGTAACTAATTAGGTAGATACTTGAGGAATGCCTCAAGGATGTGACCTGAGTTCACCATGTTTTCGTTATAAAGTCCAGATGTTGATGTTGCGTTTATGAGGTATGACTAACTCTTTCAAGTGTAATTGTTAAAGTTTGTTATATATAAGTCGTAGATCATATTTCGTTAAAGTAATGAGACCTTGACATTCTCGGAGTTTGTCTCTCTCACGATTAATGAAGTAGCTCTTTAGGGTTTGCTAAAGAGTGGTTTACAATATCTTGTTTGCATAATTAGGATTGCTATTGATATACAAGTTTGTTTATTGTTTCGATGTGACAATAATAAAGATTGTCCCGAAGAGCTTTGGCAAATAGCTCATGAATCCAGTCATGGATGAGTTACCTATCCTAATCTTGTATCATCTCTATTGTTTGATTGATTGTGTTTATAGTTTAAATACATGTTCTAACATAGAAAATTAAATGCATATTCATTATCTAACCTTTATGATGAACGAACTATGATAGTCCATCTCTAGGGTTTTCTCTCAAGTATTGTTTTGACTCATTAAGATCTTATTAAATCGTGACAACCCTCAAGAATAGAAGTTATAACCTTCGTCACAATTCTCTTAGCCTCATCACATTGAGTTCCGCGAGAGTTCGACCTTGGGTGCGCATCTATACTATATTCTAATAAATATAGTTATACTTGCGAGGCTCGAGTATAATTAAATTTGACTCGCTTGACACCTTACGACGGGTGTCCGGTCACGTAGTTATTGGCTGATGTCGATGTATTATATATCGTAGTTCAATAGCATCATCTTAAATTTATTCACTTATATATGTGTGTATTATGCTTATGATATAACAAATTAGCTTTTATGTCTTATTAGAGAGGTCATGGAGTTTCATAAAACCTATAAGGAAGAAGAAGATCAAGAGGTTGAAGATGCTCTAAGGAAAAAGCTTTTTGCTAGTTCTTCTTTTATCAAATCAATGGTATACCAAATGTATCTATCAATGTTTCATTCTATATTCTTATAGCAAATGAAAGTAATGGAAAAATATTTTAACTTAAGGACCATCCAATGATATGAAAAAAGCGAATTAAATGAGTAGGGGAGGGTTTGTTAGGTAATTAAGAATATTATCACAAGATTAGATTATTTTTTAGACTTATTAGTTAGATCTATCTCTAATGTGTTTAAAGTTTATGTGTATGAGCAAATTAGAAAAGTGAGGGCATCTATTTAGCATTTATTTTTGCATTCAAAATATTATTCAATATTTTTCCCCTTTTCACACTAACATCTATAGCCTTCAAATACTAATTTAACTATTATAGCCTCATGCAAGGAGAAGGAGGAGTCAGAAATTTTGCCCGCATTGTCAATGCAAGACCTTGATTCCACAATCAACATCAACAACGTCTTTAATCATTGACACTACAAAAGATTCCAATAAGATTCCAATCTGATGTACCAAAAAGATGTAAAAGAAGATTACAATCCTTGATGACAATGACAAATCATTTCATGTAGATAAGCTAAATTACAGTATGGTTGAAGTATGAGATAAAAAGAGAGAGAGAGAGAGGGAGGGAAGGGAACATGACCATTAATATAAGAAGCATATTTAATTTGAGTACAAATCCACTCTTGATTTTTACTACTTCAGCTACTTCATGAGATGGATAATTCAAGCGATTCACTCCCTAACAATTTAAGATCACGTCATCACTTTGTTGATGACGAAAGTCAATGAACAAATATGTAGTTACCAAGTGGAAGAGCGCTCTAGAATTGCGATTTATGAAGGAAGAAGGAAAATTTATTGATTTTTATGTTACATCGTCGATTGATTTTTATCAACTATATCATTTTTATTTGGCTTAAGTGTACTTTTGGTCCTAAAACTATGACAAAGATTTCATTTTGGTCCCATAATTTTTTTCGTTGCAATTTTGGTCCCATAACTATGACAAAGGTTTCATTTTGGTCCCATAACTTTTTTTGTTGCAATTTTGGTCCCATAACTTCTCAGTCCAAAGTCCTATGATAAGTTTTAATATGTTGCATATAGATCCTATTTCAGTCCATTTCATCTTGTTTTGCCACATCATGATCCTAGTCACTATGCCACGTCATACTTAACGGCTAAATATGGATGGAATTCACCAAGGGACTAACGGTGGAACCTTTTGAGAAGTTATGGGACCAAAATTGCAACAAAAAAAGTTATGGGACCAAAATGAAACCTTTGTCATAGTTATGGGACCAAAAGTGAACTTAAGCCAAATATTTTTTATAAAAAGTTGAATAAATAAATATTTTTAAAATATCCTACCCAATCTAGCCCTAGTTAATTCTTTGGATTTCTTATTTAATCTTTAAATCTGATTTTATTATATTTTTTTAAATAGAAGATGGGCAAACGCAAAGCATATATATATAATAATAGTATATATAGTCAGGCAAAAAAATAATAGTATATATAGGATTCTGACGTATAGCAGCGAAAGATACCTCATTTATTATTGGCCAAAGTCCTATTTTGGTCCCCAGTTATGCTCAGTGTTTCAAATTGGTCCCCCAGTTATTTTTCGTTCCATATTGGTCCACCAGTTATGTAAAATTTGACAAAGTTGGTCCCTCTAACAGTTTTCATCCATTTTTTCGTTAAAAAAACAGACAAAATTGATTTTTAACTCCTAAAAGTTTAAATTTTTTGCATCAAGGATCATTTTCTCTATAATAGAACCAAAATGTAAGAAAGAAGAAATATATGGGGTTTTAGTTTATTTTACACAAAAAACTCTCTCTCTCTCTCTCTCTCTCTCTCTCTCTCTCTCTCTCCATGTTCTGCAATATCACTACGATGTTCTCCAGATTTTTCAACTATTTTTAACTGACTTTTCATTCCGCCATATGCGTTGAATCCCGCCATGAAAATCAAATTGTGAAGCGCTTCGTCTCTGTTGATTTCGAATTTCTCCACCGCCTCGTCCAGTGTCGCCGTCGAGAACGCGTCGGAGAGTCTCTTGTACGCCGATGAAACCGTCCACGACAGAATCGGCACGGATCGGAGGAGGAAATCTTCGAGGTAGTTGAAGATCTTAGGGAGGCCTAGGGTTGCGAGAGGTATAAGCTGAACACCGGCGAGATCTGAATCGGCGCCGCAAAAGAGTTGGAAGACGAAGTTGAAAGACATTTGATCGGAGAGATCGTTGAAGCTGATGCCGGCACCGTCGCCAGAGAGTTTTTGGTCGAGATCTGAGAAGAGGAGGGAGAGAGAGAGTGATGGAGGATGTTGTATTTTTTTTTGTGTAAAATAAACTAAAACCCCCAGGTATTTCTTCTTTCTTACATATTGGTTCTATTATAGAGAAAAAGGTCCTTGATGCAAAAAAAATTAAATTTTTAGGAGTTGAAAATCAATTTTGTCTTTTTTTTAACGGAAAAATGGATGGAAACTGTTAGAGGAACTTTGTCAAATTTTGCATAACTGGGGGACCAATATGGAACGAAAAATAATTCGGGGACCAATTTGGAACACTGAGCATAACTGGGGGATCAAAATAGGACTTTGGCCTTTATTATTATTTTTTTTTGCCAGGAAAAGATACTTTATTTGGCAATATGAAACATGAGAAAAGAACATGAACAAGAAGAAAAACATCTAGACGTTGAATTGTTATGTTGGTTCACAATCTCATCAAATAGAACTGAACATTTTTGTTACATAATTTTACAAAGAATTCACCATTTGCAGAAAGTTAAATTCTCATTTGGCAATTTTTTTTTTTAAAAAAATACAACCATAAGCACATCTCATCATTTTTTTTATAAAAAAAATTACATTGTATGTCTTGCACACAAATTTTAAAACAATCTAACAGACAAGAAAATAGAACTTCCATTCTAATCCGATCTGATCCAATTCAAATATTGGTGTTGAAATTCTTCATTCATGAATCATTTGTTCGAGACTTTTTACTGTTGCGATCTTTGATCCATTTGAAGCTAAGAATGTTCTTCATCTTTTCAGTCTTTGATTTCTTCTTGTCATCTTTGTTTGATGAAGAAGGAGGGTCAGGGTGGTTGTCCCATTGATCAGCCCACGATAGCCCTCCTGAATCCATCTTTGATTCAAATTACACATTTTTTAAAATTCTTTCTTCACTATTTAATCACCTAATTTTTTTTTTTTATTTTTAATTACTTTGAATCCTATTTTTCCTTTAATTTCGGCTGCATTTTTCATTATTTACTATTTTGCATTTACCATTTTGGATTTTAGTTATTTTGATTGAGATTTGTTGACCCTAATAATACCCATTTTGACCAAGTCCCTTATTGTCCATTCCACAAGCAACCGGATAGAAGGATTTTCCCAAAAAAAAAAAACATCAAATGGAGTGACGTATTATTATTGAAAAGTGTATTAAAAATTAATCATACGTCATTAGTTTTTTATCAACCAATAAAATTAGTTTTGGTTTGGAGAGGGGAAAGTATGATAAAGACAAATAAGAGATTCAATCATATTCTCACTTTCTTTTTTCAATATATATGTATGCATTTGATAATATATTAATATGAGTATGACATTCTTTTGGTAGTCTATTTCTTAAATCAAATATTAAAATACAGTTTCACATAAAATATATAAAGATTAAAAAGTGACAAAAAAATTAAGTTACTTCTCAAAACTTCATTTCGTATCATTTTGAAATAAAAGATAATAAGAATAGAAAATTGTGAAAAAAAAGTAAATAATTTTCTGTAATCTATTTTATTATTTTAATACATAATAGAAGTAATCAATACCATTTTATATAAAAATTATATTTTAAAAATTTTAAAATAATATTTATATACCTTAAAACTACTAATGTGTGTGTATATATCCATATATCCTTAATAAGGATTACTTATACGATAATAAGATTTCTTATGTAATAACCTTGAAATTTTGACCAAAAAAAAAAATTGGGGGAAGTTAAGTACAAAAAGCTGTGTAAAACGTTATAAACAAGAAATTGTATAAAGAAAGTGTGTTGTATGATTCATAACGTCATTGGCCTTCAATAATACATACCCTCATGAAATATCTCTTAACACTAAAAAGTACTCCCTCTCTCCCATTTGTCAGAAGATTTTTTTTTCTTAAAATATATGATGTTTTACAAAATCAAAAAAACATTAATTATTTTTTTATCATTTTATCCCTATTAAAAGTCAAAGCTATTGAATTAGTGAGAGTAACTAGAAGTAATTTAATAAGAATAATTTAGTCTTTTAATCTCATTTTCTCTTCATTTTAGATAAATTAATCATTTTCTTGATCTATGTGTATTTACCTTAAAAAATAGATATTTTGAAACGAAGAGAGTAAAAACATTCAAGATTTTAAGTAGGAATTAATCAACAGCACATATAAGTTATAACATTCTTTTTGTTCTTTGAACGAGCCCAATGGCTTACAAAAAAAGAGAGTTTTGCCTAAAAACGACAGCAAAACAACAACAACCAAACTAGCGAGATTTACAGACCAAAATAATTCAGAAAAACAGGTCTACTCACACTAACACAGAACACGCATAAAACTAATGGTCACGAATGACAAGAGAATCCTCCAAGATGGCAGCACGAAGACCAATAGGAGGAAACCAAGACCAAGAAGGGGGCAGCGTGCACTTGAGAGAGGCTCGAGCTACCCAATCCGCCACAGAGTTCAAACGTCTTGGGACCCAAGTGAAAGAGTAATCAGGAGCATTGTCAATGATGGGCCTCATATTGTCCATAACAGATAAAGTCTGCGAAGGGGGGTCTTCACCTTTACAGGCATTGATAACCGAAATATTATCTCCTTCAAACATTGCCTTCCTGATATCCAGAGCAACTGCCAATCTCAAAGCTTCCAACATTGCCACAGCTTCAGCATGCACAACACTATTGTAGTGAAAATTCTTTGTAACACCAGTCAACATTGCCCCACTAGAGTCCCTCACCACTACGGCCACAACAGTTTTACCCAACTGAAGGTCCACAGTAGCATCTGTATTAAATTTTAGCATGTTTTTTCGGGGGGGATTCCACTTTCTTGAAGCCAAAGAGAGATCAGCTGGGGCAATAATATGAGTATCAACACTCTGAGAAGAAAACCAATATTCAGAGAACATCCTAAGAGCATTACCCAAGACAGCAACAGGATCAATTCTTTTGCCATCAAACATAAAGGAATTGCGACACAACCATATGGCCCACAAATGATAAAAAAAAAAAGCAAGAAACTCTCTCATCATTGTCACTTTCCAACCCATTCAAAAGTTGAATCTTTGTGAAAATCCAAACTTTCAAAGTAGCACATTGGACATTACCAGAAAGCAACAACCCAAGGGCATTTAGTAAAAATATGAAGGATAGACTCCTCTCTAGCACCACAGATACAACATAAGTTATCATCAATAATCTTCCTTTTGAACAAACTGGCCTTAGAAGCTACAACTTCATTACAAAGCTTCCAAATAAAAGATTTTACCTTTGGAACAGTTTTCCCAGACCAAATAGCATTCCACAACTGCTTGTCCGCCAAAATCCCAAGACTAGATGAAGGAAAATTGTTGGAAAGATCAGCAACAAGAGCATGATAACCTGTTTTAACCGAATAATTGCCATCAGTGGAGTAAGGCCAAATCAATCTATCTTCAACATCCAGATTAGCAATTGGAACAACAAGAATATTTTTAGAAGTATCAGGATCAAAAAGAGCATGTATCTTCCTAATGTCCCAAACCTTGGTACTCGGGATAATGATGTCTGCAACACTCAGATTCTACACTTCCGGGTTCCCATTGAAAATTCTTTGGCTATCTTTAATCCATCTATCACCAACCACCTTGACAGATTTCCCATTGCCAATGACCCAACTTCTATGCCCTCTCAGAAAATCTCTACCATGAAGAAGACTCCTCCCACTCCAAGAGCAAGATCTAGGTATAGTGGCCTCCCAATTATCAACATTGGGAAAGTAGATGCTCTTAAGAAATATGGTCCAGAGGGAATCTGGATATTTAGTCAAGCGCCAGAATTGTTTTGCTAAGAGAGCGGTATTGAATTTTTCAAAATCTTTGAAGCCAAAGCCACCCAAAGATTTGCTCCTAGACATCTTTTGCCAATTAACCCAATGAATACCTCGTCCATTCTCCTTGATATCATAATCGAGTATAATTTGTTAAGACTATGATCAAGTTACTTTATTGAGATAATAATCAAGTATAGTTTGTTGATAGTATAGTAAAATTACTTTATTGGAAGAGTAAGCGAGTTTGAAACCGTGGTCACATTACTTTATTGAGACGTTAATCGATAATAGTTTGTTAAGACTATGGTCAAGTTACTTTACTGAGATAGTAATCAAGTATAGTTTATTGATATTACAATCAAGTTACTTTATTGGAAGAGTGATCGAGTATAGTTTGTTGATAACATGTTCAAGCTACTTTATTCAGATGATAAACGAGTACAATTTGTCGAGATAATGATCAAGTTACTTTAGCAAGACAATAACCAAGTATGGTTTATTGAGGACCAAGGTCACATTACTTTATTTGAGACGTGACGTGATAATTATTGAAACCATGGTCAAGTTACTTTATTGAGATAGTAATCAAGTATAGTTTGTTGATATCATGTTCAAGCTACTTTATTCAAATGATAAACGAGTACAATTTGGAGAGATAACGATCAAGTTACTTTAGCAAGACAATAACCAAGGATGGTTTATTGAGGACCAAGGTTACATTACTTTATTTGAGACGGTGACGTGATAGTTATTGAAACCATAGTCAAGTTACTTTATTGAGATAGTAATCAAGTATAGTTTGTTGATACTACGGCCAAGTTACTTTATTGGAAGAGTGATTGAGTATAGTTTGCTGAGATAATGTTCAAGTTGCTTTATTTGGACAATAATTGAGTAAAATTTGTTGATATCATGTTCAAGCTACTTTATTCAGATGATAAACGAGTATAGTTTGTTGAAATCATGATCAAGTTACTTTAGCAAGACAATAACTGAGTATGGTTTATTGAGACCAAGGTTAGAAGGTCACGTTACTTTAGTTGAGACGGTGAGGTGATAGTTATTGAAACCATGGTCAAGTTACTATATTAAGATAGTAATCAAGTATAGTTTGTTGGTACTATTGTCAAGTTACTTTATTGGAACAATAATCGAGTATAGTTTAATTAAGTATAGTTTGTTGAGATCATGTTCGAGCTACTTTATTTAGACGATAGAGTACAGGTTGTTGAGATAAAGATCAAGTTACTTTAGTGAGACAATAACCAAATATGATTCATTCAAACCAAAGTTAGATTACTTTACTGAGACGATACTGAGACGATGAGATGATAGTTATTCAAATCATGGTCAAGTTTAGACTTTTCATTTTTTTTTTATCAAGTTAATATACAGTCTTTGTGATTTGCATTAGTTTTTAATTAGATTTTTATAATTTATTAATTTATATTTTTTTATTATGTTTTATATTTTAATTTATTGTTTTGGCCATTGGTTTTTATATTTTACTGAACTCTTATCATTGGTTAATAATTAATATCTAGATTTCCTCTCATATTATGAAGTGGTGAATGAAAATAACGATTAAACTCTTATAATCCAATAAATATAGTAATAAATAAAAACTTATAAAATAAAATGAAATAAGTAGCTACATTTCTAAAACGCCTTATAATTTCTGAAAAAGAAATCGGTATCACTTAAACTAAAACCCAAAATTGTAACTTTAACATTTTAATCCCTTTCTTCTCAAAGACTCAAATTATTTAAAACGTCAATTGTTTCATACATTTTATTTCAAGCGCATCATCAATACATCTTTATTATATCTAGAGGCCCAAAATGAACCATTGATTTTGCTTTATTATCTTAATGCTTAAGAAATTTAAGGGTGTGACTTTACCTTGATTTATCTATTATCTTTCTCAGCATAAAATTAGTTCCTATCAAACATATAAACATTTTACTTTGTAGAGAAAGAATTCATACTTATAAAAATTATATAGTCAAATAGGTCCCCGAATAACATGCACAGAAGGACCTATCATAATATAAAAATCTAATTATTCTAATATATATATTCATTTAAAATTAATAATAAATATAATTTTCTAACATTTATAACTAAATGTGATTTCACATTGAATTCAAGGTAAAAAGTTCAACAAATTAATTAGGCAAAAACACTCATTTTCTCCCAAAATTTTATATCAACGGTTAATTTTATCTCTAATATTTTTCGGTCAATTTCATCTCAAATGTTTTACATTTTGGTCAATTTTATTCTTTGAGTAATTTCTTTCAATAAATTAATAACAGACTGTATCTTGTTTTTTAATTTGAGTTTTTTTTTCTATAAATTTTACATTACATATTATTGGCTATGTAGATCTTATTGTTAATGTTTGGCTAAGGTAAGAACAAATGATAAAATTGAACAAAATATCAAATATTAAGAACAAAATTGATTGTAAAAAAAATGAAGATAAAATTAATAAATGATATAAAGTTTGGAAACTAAAAAATACTTTTCCTAATTAATTAATTAATTAGACATTAGTAAATCATTAATTTAGGGCCTGATTGGGTGGCCATTATATTTTCATTACAATTTTATTATTCTCATTTTCATTACATAACTTAAGCTACAGTGCTATATGGGTGTTTGTTTTCCAATTATAAAGTCATTACAAAAATATCACTTCATTACAAACTCATTTCATTTATTCATTACATATTTCATATCCAATTACTAACATACATACCCCTACTCAAATACCTATAATTACCTATACTCTAATACAAATATAAAAAAAAACTATTTAGCAAAATAGTAATTTTCAATACCCTCATTTATTACATTTACAACTTTCTCT
This sequence comes from Chamaecrista fasciculata, assembly GCA_003254925.1. Lineage (NCBI taxonomy): Eukaryota > Viridiplantae > Streptophyta > Magnoliopsida > Fabales > Fabaceae > Chamaecrista > Chamaecrista fasciculata. Next base: position 4,399 of record QANZ01021572.1, on the reverse strand, counting down.
CTCCACTCATCATTTTTTCTTTTTTCTTCCTCTTTTTCTTATTCACCCCCT
>QANZ01021571.1:0-42794 GCA_003254925.1 Chamaecrista fasciculata | reverse complement strand
CCTTTTGGAGTTTGAATCAAGAAGGAGTTCTTGAGTTCAAACACACTGTAGATTGGTCCCTAGTTCTTTTGGAGAAAAGAACTGAAGGCTAGCACCTTGGTGCCCGAAGAAACTGTTCGTGTGGATTACTGGCAGAGGGAGAACGCTGGGAGTGGGCTCCTTGGACACGCCTTGTACCACCAGAGGATTGAAACTCATGAGGTATACCACTATCTATAAAAGTTTTAAATTCTACTAGCGGATCCGTTCGGGAATTTTAGGACCTAGCGTGTTTTATTTTAATTTTATTTTTGCTTCCGCTGCGTTAGGCGCCTACAATTCCCAACAGTATGGGCTTGGGATCGATTCCCATCATTGGCTCCTGATCGACCATCGATAGCAGACGTCTATGCGACGGCAAACGTTCCACCTCCACCATTGGCATTTCGGTATGTGTTTAATTGTATATTTATTCTATTCTTTGCATTGTATTAACATTATAATTTTTACGGGTGTTATACTAATGCTTTTCATTATGCAGGTGGGGCAACGTGCACCGAAATTTTCAAACACCAGAGAGAGCGACGCGGTGGTATCGCCGATGGTTTGATATGTCTCGCCAAAATGATGTATGTACAACTATATTAATATATTGTATACTTATAATCTTCAGTATATCATACTTACGATTTGTTTTTTCAGTTTGTTTGGCAGCCATATCGCAGTGATGCAGTGCGGGCTCTTATTCCAGCTTATTGTTTAGAGCATTCTGCCGTCTGGCGGTCCTCGTGCCCACTCCTTTGCATGCATATTGTGGAGTGGCACCATGTTGATCGGACGCTTCGCCAGTTCGGGATGGAGCAGCACATTCCAGACCCGGCTGTAAACTTAGACGCAATGGGCTTCTACGGAAGAGACCTCAGGGGTCGAGTAGACACTAACTGGAGTGTGTACCTTGCACAGTTCGTAGTCTACTGGGGGCAACGTCACCAGAGGGTCTTCCGTGGGGATCAGCCGGCGAGGCCATTGACCAGAAATTCTGAATACTAGCAATGGTACAGACGCATCACGCGACGGTGGATGGACCCCACTAGTGGATCAGGCGTTTATGCGGTAAATAAATCATAATCAATTTATTATGTTCATTTCTTTTAATACCATTGTCGTATATTCATTTTTTTTATGCCTTGATACAGGTTGATGGACTGGACGAGTTAGAAGAAATGGCTCGCAATACTGACAACTATCCTGACTTCAGTCATCGAGTCAATGCCATCTGCAAAGATCTGAAGGGGGCATTAGGTGAGCAGCATGCCCACATGCTGGAGGAGCATGTCTATGCACCCCTCAGACCACAGGTTCAGCAGGCAGAGCTCGTTCCGTCTCAGCCACCGCCGAAGAAAAAAAAGTGGCGGCTCGGGTTTCTTTCGGCAAGACGCCCGAAAAAAAATATTTTCAATCAGCAGCCGCCACCACCTAATCCACAACCACCGAGGCACCAGCAGCCACCGAGACACTCCTTCTGTCAGCCATCCACTGCACCTCAGGAGGCAGAGGAGTCATCTCGGCATTCATTTTCGAGTTATGCTGGTCCTTCGTCGCTTCACATGCCTGGTCCATCGATACACGTGCCCACTCCCGGTCCATCCACGCATGTGTCTACTCCTGCTCCATCGACACACGTGCCTACTCCGGCTCCATCGACACACGTGCCTACTGTTTCGACATCCCATATGCCTGGTCCTTCATCATCCCACCTGCCTGGACCTTCGACACCGATGACACCGATGCATGGTATGCAGCAGGCATCGATGTTTGATATGCAGCAGACATCGATGTTTGATATGCAACATGCATCGATGTTTGATATGCAGCAGACATCGATGTTTGGTATGCCAGATTCGTCACAGGGAGGTTTTTTTACCCCGCCCCAGTATCCTTTGACGATGACGAGTCCTACTTTGTAGTCAGGCCCTACTATTCAGCCGGGCTTCATGAGCGAGTTTCTTATGAACAACACTCCTCTACGCATCGGTGATGCTCATGTTGACAGATAGGTGCAGCCCTTTCCACTGCCACAGTCCCTATCAGGAGAGGCAGATGACAGGCATCAAGGTGATCAGGGAGGTCACAGAGGTAAAGGCAAGGCTATAGCAAAGAAACGTCCGACGAAGAGTAAAACTTGCTACATATGCCCGAAGTGGCATTGGCCAGAGGGTGGGCAGAGGTTGGTGCAGGGGTCTTGCTTGGACCATGGGCCGCCGCAGTGGCCGCCGGAATGGCAGCAACAGGAGGATAACGACGACGAAGATGATTAAATTTCATTGTTTTATTTTTAATTTTATGTAGTTTTGATTACAATTTTCATGTTTTAGAATTTATATCATTAAANACGTGCAGACTGCACGGTCTGCAGTGTGCAGACTGTGCAGTCTGCACACTGAAATCGCGCCAGACTGGCGCGATTTCAGAGACTCTGAAATCGCGCCAGTCTAGCGCGATTTCAGTGTGATTTTCAATCAGCCGGTGCCACGTGGCACCGGCTGATTGGCTAGCCGAGTCTGATTTCGAGTTCCCCTAACGCGTATCCCATTCTGGGAAATAAGAAAAAAAAAATCTTATACCGGTGAATAATTTTTGTTTTTGTATTATTTAAATAAAAAAACCTTCAAAAATATCATTTTACAGTCAAATAGGTGATTTTATATAGAGTCTTTTAATTTATATTTTTACAAAAAAGAATTATATAGGAGGTTTTACTGTCAATTTGCAAATTACAACTTATACCTTCAATGTTCAAATATTTTCCTAATGATCCATTGACCCAAATCTTTTTTTTTTTATCATAATAATATCATTTATCTAAAGAGATAAAAGAAAATGTGACTATATATAGATTTGAATATAAACTTTTATTGTGAAAAAATGATATCATTTATAATTGTTTTAAATATTTTCTTCAGTTTAAGGGTTGTACTGTACTCTTTATACCATACGAACTACCTTGGACTCTTAGATGACACGACCTTGTTAAAATCAAGATTATTTATTTCTAAACATACCCTAACATTTCAATATAATTATATAACATATATTTTGTTATTTCTTTGGAATTTTATTGTTGTATTTCAAATTTTTAATTAAATTATAAAAAATAATTATTCATAAATTTTTGAAAAGTAATTATTGTATGTTTAATTATGTTACAGTTTAAATCATTTAATAATAAATTGACCTAAATGTTGATTGTTTTATTTTTCAAAAAATTTATATATTTTCAATGTAGCAATGAATTATAATCAATGCTATTTAATTTGTAAAAAAAATCAATTATCTTCATTTATATGTGAGTTCAATTTGTAATAATGATATAAATGATTAATTTTTTTAATGAAATTACTTTGATATGATAATTATTCGAATTAATCTATATACTTTAATACGTGTATTTACATTTATTAGAATTAATTGTCATAAAATTATTTCTGACCTTGTATATTTGCTTTTATTTTATTGTTTTATTTAATTATTTTTAATTTTGGATAAAAACATAGTGACTAAATTTTGGAAACTTTTTTTTAATCTTATTGCTGCATGATAATATGAATTGTAAACAAACTTCAAACTATCACTATAATTTTCTATTATTATGTGAAAAATGGTTGTTGAATTTTTTTTGTCCATATTGAATTATTATTACATATATCTCCGTGGACATAAAACTTACAATACTTATAATTTACTTTTGTCTCCATTCCTGTGCTCTAATGAATGGCTTGCATTCATATATATATATATATATAAATATATTGAATGTATTTAATTATATATGATCATTTGAACTTTTAACTTAATAGTATCTAGGTAATTTTAAATTTCTAATCTTGAAAATCGAATATGATCATTGATGTTTACCAAAAAAAAAATGATGCAGGATCTTCATTGATACACAAACATAACCTAAACCTTGCATCATAATTCAGAATAGTTCCTTCACTCTCTCTCTCTCTCATTCATTCATTTCGCTGAAAGCATCCGAATATGAGAGCACATAAAAATTAAAGAAAATTGGAACAAATTGAGAAAGTATGTAGGGGTTAATTGATTATCCTGCTTCATATCGTTTCATATCTTTTATGGAATTACTTTTTTATTATCCGTCTTGTTTTATTTCTTGCATCGGAGCTTTTTTGCGTTTGGTGAGCCTTTTTAAGTGGTAGTTGTTGTATTTCTTTAATAATCCAATTATCTCTCAGGCCAAAAGAAAAAGTAATCCCATCATCTGCGAACATTTGCAGGTAGAAACCCAGGGAAGGCGCATTGGATGGCTGTGAAGACGATTATGAGGTACTTGAAGGGCACAGCTAACTATCAGTTATGCTATCAGGGTGATAACCTAAATTTGATGGGTTACACAGATGCTGATTGGGGAGGTGACTTAGATGAGAGGAAATATACGTCTGGATATGCTTTCTTGCTTGGCAATGGGGCCATTGCGTGGGCTAGCAAGAAACAACATTGCATCTCTCTGTCTACCATGGAAGCAGAGTTTATTGCATGCACATCAGCTGTACAACAAGTAGTCTGGCTGAGGAGGTTCTTGAGTCATTTGAGCATTACAAACTAGTTGAATGACCCAGTGACCCTATACTGTGATAGTCAGGTAGCTATTGCGTACACAAAAGACCCTAAGTACCATGGAAGGACCAAACACATTGATACGAAGTTCAACTTTATCTGTGACATAGTGTCACAACAGCAGGTCACCCTATAATATTTGTCCACGCACGAGATGTTGGCTGATCCATGACAAAGCCGATACCTAGGGATATGTTTAAGCAACATGTTAGCTCCCTAGGATTACGTAGGATAGGGTGATTTTATGTTTTTTTTTTGTTAAAACTTTTATGACATATGGACACACTATGTATTTCTTTGTTTCTTAATTATCCTTAATGCATCGTATTATTCAGACAATCAGTTGACCTTTTGCGATAATTGAAAATTGAAATACTTATTACACAATACACGAAAATGTCGTACAGGCACGGAAGGTTGACTCTCTCACACGAGCAACCGCCTTGGACACACAAACGGTGTGGGCCAAGATGAGACTTAGATGTTTCACTCCGAATGTTACACCAGTGTAATGTAAGCATGAGTGGGTCGCTCTAGAGCGTTAATAAGTCGCCCTAATAAAGAAGGATGAGATCCAGCGGTAGGTTTTATAAGGATCGAACTATGAATGTTTGTTATTCATAATGCTTGTAGTCGGACTTGAGAGCTCCACTTGGCGCTGTGAGAGGCGAGCAGAGTGTGGCAACAATCTCAGGACAAACTCTAGGTGAGTCTGTGCCTAGGTCTGTGTGGTGTAGATGATGAAGAATCATATATAATCGACATACACTGAGATACATCACAACATGCGATTCATACCGCATGTGCTTTAAGTACCGCAAAGGGAAGCATGTGAATAGATCCCTGCTTCAATGTTGTGTGAGTCCCACAAAGAATGAAGAAATTCTTTCACAGGTACCCTTACTTACTTTGACTCTGTCATGGAGAGACGAGGTAGTGCATGCTACTTTGATGTATCCTCAAAAGGCTATGGCAAAATACGGCCCAATGAAATACTATCAAGAAAGCAACTATCTTTGATTGAAATAACAAGAGGGCGAAAGGAAGATTGTGTTAGACATTTACATGAGTGATAGTATCCTGAGATCGATCCATTATGAGGTCCTCGTGAGGAGAAACCCATATATGAGGATACTTATCACTAAATGAAAAGAGCTAAAGTCCTAGTCTTGTTATAGACTTGGAGGGGTTGAACTAGCCATGTATTTGGATACGTCTGGGGGACCTTTGGCACCATTTTTGATGAGAGAAATGGTCACATCACAACATCTTTGGGTTGTAGCACCACTTAATGCTGGGCCTTAAAAGCCACTAGCTTAAGGCTCCCACATATCGTGCCAAGCGGTCACGACTGACACGAAGTATGAAAGATAACAACGAGAGAGATAGAAGATTCCTTTGTGATAAGGAAAGTCATGAGTCTCCCACCATGTGCGAGTGGGAGTATGTTGGATTAAGTGGGTCAAATATCCGCCCATGTGGGAGCCCAATTGGGCTATTAGTTAGCCCATTGGGATGTGGGATATTTTACTAAAGTCCCACATCGATTAATTTACTTTTGGGAGCTCTTCCATTCTCCTATAAATAGGAGTATTCCCCACTTGCTCATGTACAACATCATTAATATATGATATAGGGAGCTCCTCTCTAGGAGAACCCAAACGAGTTCTTTTCTCTTTCGAGTTTCTTTTTGCAATCAGTCATGGAAATAATCTTTACCTCTAGTAGATAAAGGCAACCGTTTGATGGGTTCGAGATTCCATCGTAGAGTTCGTAGAGGAAGGCAAACCCTTGGTGGAGTAGAGTTTCTGGCATAGGAGTCCAGGATAGTATCTTCCGCTGTTTATATTTGTTATGTGTTTCCTTTTCGATTCCTGGGTCGGATCATAGAGATCTGAGTTTTTTCCTTGAATTTTTAATTCAACAACAAAACCTGCTTCATATATCTTTATTTTGTAGTTCTCTTGAAATTCCAGTATATTAATTCTAAATTTAAAAATCAGGGAAATCATAATGAATACATATTGTCAAATCATTTCCCGAAAATATTATGAATAATTTGTCATCGTTTGAATATTCAACTAAATCTTGTAAAGATGATCAGAAGCATTAGAAGAATAGAAGATTAAGATCCGTGTGTATTCTAGTACATGATGGTGATTTGGTGTGTAAATTGTAATACATCTATTTAGGCATATATATTGGAGGCTGAAGCCTGAAGTCTAGATTTTGAGTAACATCATTTTTTTTTTAAATTTGATAAATGAGTCATATATTTTGATTTTTCATTAACAAATTAGTTGACTAGTTATAAATTTAGGAAGCAAATAGTAAATTTTATTAAAAGAATTAAATAAACCAAAAAGGGTAAAATTGAAATTTTGACTAAAAAATGCTCATGCAAATCCTGTCATTTGAAATGACATAGTTTTTGTGTTGTTATCAGATCACACCCTTTTGCTATCATTTGATGACAGGGTATTATCTTGGAAATCGACGTATGACGACATCATGGCGTTACCAAACGCACCCTATGTTTGGTATGATAATAATATATATTAGAGATGTAAGATGCATATGTTTGGTACTCTTTTGTGAATAACATCAATCTTCTTTAAATTTTAATGTTTACCCCTATTAACATCTTAAAAATATATATTAATATTTTCAAAATAAATATATAAATGATTATAAAAAAATATATTAATGGCAAAAGACCCTTACGTGCCCCTAACGTTTGGGGTCAGTTTCAGTTTTGCCCCTAACGTTTGTTTTGTGTCAGTTATCCCCCCCAATTTGAAACGTTGGTATCAATTATACCCTAACTTTAATTTTTTGGGCCAAAGTCCTATTTTGGTCCCTCAAGTTTGCTCAAAGTTCCGTTTTTGTCCCTCAAGTCTCCGACGAACTTTCCGGTGAGATACACGACGGCCTTGACAACTACGAAAACTCCTAATCCAAGGTTTTTTTACCTCCTGAGTTCAATGGTGGCCTTCATTTTGTGAAAAAATGACTGGCAAGCTACCGAGAAATTACATAGTCGCCAAAAAATTACACAATCACCGAAAATCATATTTTCGGTCATTTATTCGCAAAATGAAGGCCGCGAATGAACTCAGGAGGTTAAAAAACTTTGAATTAGGAATTTTCGTAGTCGTCGGGGCAGCCGTGTATCTCGCCGGAAAGATCGTCGGAGACTTGAGGGACCAAAACGAAACTTTGAAAAAACTTGAGGGACTAAAATAGGACTTTGGCCCAAAAAATTAAGGTTAGGGTATAATTGACACCAACGTTTCAAATTGGAGGTACAATTGACACAAAACAAATGTTAGAGGCATAACTGAAACTGACCACAAACGTTATGGGCACGAAAGGGTCTTTTGCCTATATTAATTTATATTTCTCTACTAAAAATATATTATTTTATAATATTGATAAATAATTAAATTATAATAATATAGCAAAGAGTAATTTTAATTTAAAAATTGTCTAAATAAAATAAGAGTAATTTGACCCAAGTACTAAATTATTAACATTTGAAATAATTTAGGGAATGAGTCATATATTTTGATTATTCATTGATAAATTAGTTGTCTCGTTATAAATTTAAGAACCAAATAGTAAGTTTTATTAAAAAAAATAAATCAACAAAAAGGATAAAATTAGAATTTTAATTGAAAAAAGCCCTTGCAATCCCTGTTGATGGGTTTCGGGTCCACCAATCATAATTATACCTGATTCTGCACTCAATGAACGAATTATCAGCAGTAAGAGATGAGAACAGAGTCGATCCTCAAGGACTAATCTTGCCCAAGAGTAATGCAGTTAACTAGAATTTTAAGCAACGAGTGCATAAGTCTTGTTCAAGACTAGTGAACACAACTTATGATAAAATAGACTAAAATTAAAGCAGTAGATACTTAAGGCCCTGTTCCGGATGGGGTTTCATTTCCATGCCAACCTCATTTTCCCCATGTCATTTTACAACTGGAGTTATAGTGTATAATAAGTGTTTGTTTTGCTTCATTTTAAATTTCATTTCATTCCCATTCCATTCCATTTTTCATTTCATTATCTATACAATTATTATCATATCCCTACTCATATATCTATAATTACCTATATTCTAATACAAATATAAAAATAGTAATTTTCACTATGCTCATTTATTACACTTACAACTTTTTTTCTCCTTCCATAATCTTTTAATCTATTTTATTTCTATCTCCACCATACACACACNTGGTCCTTCAATTTATTTTTTGGTTATCGAGAAAATTTGAAATAGAGACCCAATCATTAGTAATTGTGATTTTCTAAAAGCTCTTGAGTAATGAAATAAAATATACAATTCAGTCCTTGAATTATTGTAATCATCAATGATTTGTTCTTGGGTGAAATTAAAAGATTAAAATAATAATAATTTAATACAAAATAAAAATAATAAAATATTATATTTTTCCTATATATATCATGTAAATGGAGAAAACCTACATAAATATTTTTTTAAGTGTATTATAAAGTCTTTTCGTCCCAATAACTACACAATTTAAAAGAAACTAATTTATTTTTAAAAGGTATTATTCAATGTTATTAAAATCAAACTAGAGAGTGACCCGGACAACCTTTAGGTTACAGGTTGGTTGATTCAATTGGTTAAATTGGATAACATCATAAATATATAAATAAAAAAAATATTAATTATTATAAATATAAATGTTCTATTATTAATAAAATATAACTATAAAATTTATATAACAATAAGATATATATGTGAATCCATAATGATATCAACGATCATACTAATGACCAAAGAAAAAAAATGGTTATTTACTTTATAATTTTTGGTTTGCCACTTCTGACTTATTTTTTTTACATTTTGGTCATTTAATTTATCTTTCGAGCGAGAGTTAGTGATAGAGAGACGTGATAATTAATAATTGTGATTCTTTAAGGGCTTATAAGTAATAAAATCAAACATTTCAATTTTTTTATTTCAAAATAATTATGTGATCCTTGAATTTTAAAACATTTTTCTATTTTGGACCAAATATTAGATTTTTTAAAATTTTCATGTTATTTACGTTTTGGTCCCTTCATTTCATTCCACAGAATACAACTTCAACCTTCATCCCAAAAACTACCTAGCACAAATTCCAAGACAATTTTATTTCATAAAAGCACATCCAAACACCAAAATCATATCTCATTCTGTTATCAATTACCAATTCTACCCCAATCCAATTTTAAAAAACATATATAATTATTTCAACCAACCATAATCATTACATACACTTTTACATAATTTCACATCTTATTTTTTTTCATTATATTTCAAACAATCCAAACATGATTTATCATTCTATTTCATTTAAATAATTTTTTCATTTCATTTCCTTAACTTAAGTGAAGAGTAGGACACACACAAAATGAGAGATAGGTACTACGGAAGGAGTTGAGCTAGTTGTATTTTTTTATAGGAAAAAAAATAATGGAGTTTGACATTTATTAATTAAGGTAAATTACACCTTGTAGTTTGACCCATTTTCAAATAGGGTCATGTAGTTTAAAAAGTGTCAAATTGGGGGTCTGTGGTTTTCTCCGTTAGCAAATAAGGTCCCAAATAATTTTTTTCATCCAAATTAACGGAGTGAATTTCAAGTTGAACTGTTTTATAATTTGACCATTTTTTCTAATAAAATAAAAAAAAACTATTTTACACTTTTAACCAAAATACAATAAATGCAATAAGAGTAAAGAAACTGCTACAACACTCGGTCACTCACACTCTCCTCCGCCTCCGCCGTTACCAACCATGGCTCTCTCTCGGGTGCCGAGGCTATGTACATCCGGAAATGGTCTTGAGACTGAAACTAGTTTTTGCACTATATCTCAGTAATAATAGGTTCGTCGGAAAGTTTCCGGAGGTGGTCTTGAGGCTTCCCACTCTCAAGTTCTTGGATCTGAGATTCAATGAGTTTGAAGGTGATAATGTTCGATTCGATTCCGTTGTACGCGATCCTCTCCGCCACTTCCACACCTTCTCATCATTCTCACCAAATTAAAGTAATTAAACGAATCAATAAGCACAAGAATCATCGCACACTGTTTGAAGTTGAATTTTGAAATTAGGGAAAGTCAAAATTTGAAGACGACGGAGAAGTACCGATAATGAAGCAAGCGGATCTCCAGTAGCCAGTTCGGGATCGGACGGCAGGGCGGCCTCTGTAGTCGACGGCGCCATTCACAGGGTCGTCGATCGGGTGAATCATGATGTACAATTTGAAGGAAAGCAGGTTTGGTTATGGCGTGCGAGACTCAATTATTCAGCTAAGATTGATCAGAGAATGGATTTAGGAATGAAATGAGACGCATGAATTTTATAGATACAATTTTTTGGTTTTGGGCGCAATAGTCAACAAGTGCCTGAGTGTTGTAGCGAACAAGAAGAAAGATTTCTCATTTCTTTACTCTTATTGCATTTTGGTTCAAATTACACAATAGTTCTTTTTCTAGTTTATTTGAATAGAAAAAATGCTTAAATTATAAAGTAATCCAACTTGAAGTTCACTCTGTTAATTTGGATAGAAAAAACTTCTTAGGACCCTATTTGCTAACAGATGAAACCACAGGCCCCCAATTTGACACTTTTCAAACCACAAGGACTCTATCTGAAAATGGGTCAAACCACAAGGCCATTTTGTGTAGTTTACCCTATTAATTAATGCATTATGAAAGGAATTTTACATCATCATTCACTTCGAGCCAAGGACGTTAATGTCAATGAATTTTCCTTTACTTTTAGACTTTGATCAATGAAATTTGTGTTATTTGAAAGTGTGGTTAAACTTAAAATGAAACTACATGTTCTTTGAAAATGTGTTGAAGTTTGTTCTGCGAAAATATGTGGCAATGGAGAGAAAAAGTAGATAGAGTTTATTGTAGGATTTGAAAAATAGAATGTGTAATTTAAAAAAAATATTTAAAAGATATATATCAGTTATGTTCCATCTTAAAAAATAAAATTACTTACTTATTCTAGTGATTCAGTAAATATCATACTAATTACTTTCTCACTTAAAATGGAAAAACTTTCACCCGTCTGCTCTGCTAGGGTTTGGAGGAGAAGGCGCCGCTTGAAGCCCAAAGCTGTAGGGTTGCCGCTGTTGTTGTTCAACAGTGACAACCCCTCGATTTTTGCTTTTTAGGTATGCTTTTGTGTAGTTTTTCTCCAATAAGGATACATGTCCTTCCCTTCACCATTTACTACATTACACACACTCTGATTCTAAGATATACAGTATCTAGAAGAAAAAAAAATGGTGCAGCCAGAAGTGTGGGAGATTGGTTCCATTATCGCTTTTTTACTAATCGCTAAAACGCCACATTAATTTAGCGACAAGTAAAAACACCATAATGGAACCAATCCCCCACACCTTTGGCTGAGCCATTTTTTTTCTACCCTAAAAACTATATATCTCAGAATTAAAGTGTGTGTAATGTAAACTAATGAAAAAAAAAAAGAGTGTGTGTAATGTAGTACATGGTGAAGGCAAGGGCTGGGCTCATTATATAGGGTGCATTTGGTACGCTTTTATCTTAAATATCGTAGTATCTCAGATGTCGTGGTATGTGATATCGTAGTATCTCAAATGTCGTGGTATGTGATACCGTAGTATAAGATACCTGATATTTATAATACCAATGTTTGGTACAACAATAGTATATATTAGAGATGTAAGATGCATATGTTTGGTACTTTCTTGTGAATAACATCAATCTTTTTTAGTTTTCCATGTTAACCCCTATTAACATCTTAAAAATATATATTAATATTTTCAAAATAAATATTTAAATAACTATAAAAATATATTATTTTATAATACTGATAAATAATTAAATTATAATAATATAGTAAAGTGTAATTTTAATATAAAAATTGTCTAAATAAGAAGGACTAAATTATTAACAATCAAAATAATTCAGGAAATGAGTCATATATTTTGATTATTTATTGATAAATTAGTTGACTCGTTATAAATTTAAGAACCAAATAGTAAGTTTTATTTAAAATAAAAACAAATCAACAAAAAGGGTAAAATTGGAATTTTAATTCAAAACTTCCCTTGCAAACTCTGTTGATGGGTGTCAGGTCCACCAGTTATGATTATGCCTAATTCTGCACTCAATAAACGAATTGTCAGCAGTAAGAGATGAGAACATGGTTGATCCTTAGGGACTAGTCTTGCCCAAGAGTAATGCAGTTTATTAACCAGAATTTAAAGCAACCAGTGCACAAGTCTTGCTCAAAACTAGTGAACGCGACTTATGATAAAATAGCAAATTTTGTAAACGACTAAAATTAAAGAATTTGATAATTAATAATATAAGGTTACCGAATGGTTGAGACCTTGGCCGGGATCGTTCTTCGTGGAGTTTCACACTTTATCATCGATACCAAAATATTAATTCATCAAAGTAAAATAAATTAACGAAATTACACTGTGAAATCACTGTTTCTTGAAAGTTGATTAAAGGATAACGTACTCAACTCAATCACTTACTAACTAGACGAATCCGACACGATCGACAATTCAATCTAATTAATAGAATTAAGACCTGAAAGATATTAACCCTATAAAATTAATTTACGAAATTACTTGTTTAGATTTCCTTCTTCCTAACATGGTACGACCATTTTCGTTACTACTTAGTGATGAACTTATTAATTATGAATCAACAGGAACACCTAGCATTATGTTAACAAATCTATTAGACAACCGAGCCTTAATTGAATGTTCAACTTGAAAACAAGTTCTAGAGCAAGACTTAATCTCTCTCTCTAAGTAGACAACCGGGCCTTAGTTGAATGTTTAACAAAATAAGCTTTAACTAAGAATTAAGACAAGTTCTAGAGAAAACAAAACTAAGAGACTAATCTCTCTCTCTAAGTGTGTATATATATGTATATTATGTAGGTTTAATCTTTCAACTAGGTTGGGTTTCGCTCAAATTGGTCCATAAAAATCAAACAATACTACTAAACTTAGGAAATTACTTATATTATTCTAAGGCTATAGAAAATAACTAAGACTAAACTCTTATCATGAATATGAAATTATTCACTCGATACTCTAAACATATTAGAAATTCGACTAATTCGAATTCTACTCAAAATGTGAAAAATAATAAGTGAAGTAAATTTAAATCAAGCACTAAAAATAGGCAAATAATTTTTTTTAAAAAAAATTTAAAGTTTATAAAGATTTCAGATTAATACCAAAAAGTTTTTGGGTGAACCAAAATATAAGTTACTCTAGCTTAATCCTCTCCCCCACACTTAAAACTTAACATTGTCCCCAATGTTAGAATTAAATAGGAGTAAAGAACTAGGGTAAGAGTGTGAATTTACTCTTCTCTCCCCCAAACTTAGAAGAACACATTGTCCTCAATGTTGAGAGGAAAGATAAGAGGAAATTTAAAGACTGGGAAATATTAGATTATTAATATTATTATTTTTAAAATCAAATTTATTTTTATTTTTTTTAGATGTAATTAAATAAATAACGAAAATGACTTGAGATCAAGAAAATAATATAGGTCCAAATAGATATTTTATTTATGAGAAAGGTAAATTGTTGATCAAATAATAAAAGGCAGAAAAATTAAAAAATGAACGATCCATAAATGACAAAAATATAAAAGACAGAATTTTAAAAATGCAAAACAAATAAATAAACTAATCCTAGATGAAACTTAAACTAATCTTAGACTAATCCCTATCATATTCTAGATATTGTAGATATTTTATGCTTTCTTGTTATACAATCGAGCTTGAAGGGTTGAGATTGTTGCTTGTAGATCTTCCACCGTTTGTTCGAGACTAGTCACTTTCTTTTCAAGGAATGTGGGTTTGTGCTCTGGACCGGGAGAATAGTGGGGAATATTTTCCTCAGGATCCTCTTCTGATTCGGTGTTAGTAGTATCGATAACGTTAATCTCAAATCACTGAACGTAATTACTGTCTGAGCTTTCCTTGGGATACTTATCAAGAGGTGAAGCCACCACACTAAGAGTAACGGATAAAGGACCCTCGAGACATTCTTCGGTTGGTTTGATAACCACTCCCGCTTGTTGGGCTAGAGCACATATGGTACTAGGAAACCATAGATTGTGAACAAGTTTTCTATGAAGATTGTTATGTAATTGATTATAAAAGATTTTCCCAACATCTACGGGATGTCCATGAAGCACACACATTAGGAGACGAGCTTGATCGAAAGTGACCATCTCAGGGAATTTCGTTGGCAGGATTTCCGTAGTGATCACCATGTGCAAAATTCTTTCAAGAGGTGTAAAGGAAGATGTCGGAGCAATCTATATTATTGCCACATCGGAACAATAAACAAACATAGATATATCAACAACAATCCTAATTATGCATATAAGATATGTAAACCACTCTTTAGCAAACCCTAAAGAGCAACTTCATTAATCGTGAGAGAGACAAACTCCAGGAATGTCTAGGTCTCATTACTTCAACAAAGCATTAATCTACGACTTATATATATATAAACAACTTCAACAATTACCTTTGAAGGAGTTGATCATACTTCATAAATGCAACATCAACATCTGGACTCTACAACGAAACATAGTGAATTCAAGTCACATCCTTGAGGCATTCCTCAAGTATCTACCTATTTAGTTACTCATGCTCTAGGCAGAGAACTATTATAAACTAAAGAGAATTGGAACTAGAATGAGTTGAGCGCTTTGAGCGTGGAATGACGACCTCTATTTATAGTGCTGAGTAGTGTGCTTGGTCCGCAAGTCAAGGGAAGAAAATCGCACTTGGGCCGTTGCTTGAGCCAACGGCTCAATACGAAGGCGCAGCGAAATATCTGCAATATTTCGATTATATCTTCTTATCTTGAATCATAGCCGTCCAAAATATACTCTACTGCTTCAGATTATTCTCCGCCGCGAGATTTCCAACTTGGGCCGTTGGCTCAAGGTGACGGCGCAACGTCAAATTGTGTTGAAGCTTACTTGCTGACGTCATATTCCTAACAGATACGTGTGCCGCGAGAATTACCTAGCTTGCGCCGGCGGCTCAACCAACGACGCACATATATCTTGTGCTCAATGTGATCTTTTCGAATATTCTGATATTTCCCTCTTGGTTTGGCCCTGTTTGGATATCTGAAACACTGTATAAACCATTAAGTAGCACCTATTTATAAAGTACAATAAATAAACGCTAATTAACTCATTTTATCCACTTTATTCCACCATAACTTAGTGTTGCCCTTAGCATATTAATTGGTCTAATTCTAATATTTTATTATTATAAACACACCAAAAGAAGACCAAATAACTTGTTCACTTTTGGGCTGATCAGGGGAGAAAGAACCAAGTTTGCCATTGGTTTCTCTAAGGGAGAAAAGACCAAGTGTCTGTTTTGATATATGTGATATATGCTCAAATTGATTTATATGCTCTGATAAGTTGATTTGGTTATCTGATATATGATCTGATACTATTCCTTATAGTTATTCCTTACGATCTGATTCATATGATATATATGCTCTATACATATGTCCAAGGTATTTCTCTGACCCTAATCTTAATACTTATTATTTTATTCTTTATGTATATGAATATTTTGTTTTTGATAGGGGAGAAATCCAAGATAGCGTATCGCTTAGAATTTGTATATAGGGCTCCTTAGACCTAGTATAGAATTAGTTTAAAGGACCTGTTTACAGGACTAGTGTTAGAACAGTGATAAGTTTGTTATTTTGCCTATTTTTAAAGGATAATTACTAATTTATTTGTATTCAAATTATAATTTTATCACAATATATCTTAATTATTTGATTTTCCCCGTTATCCTAGTTTAACTTCAAAATAAGGTATATTGTGTTTAAATTTGATATTTTGTTAATACCATATAGGATATGAGCTTACATTCTAAAATTCACCTTACATATCAGATTTCAATCTCAAAGATGACTCAAATCAAATATTTCAATCTCAAAGATATCTCAAATCAAGAAGATTCAATTTCAAGATCTTCAAAATCAAGAGATATTTTCGTGGAGCACAAGTCTTGCCCAAGACTTAAGAGCAGATTCTCTGTTTTGAATTTTTAAAGTCAGATTCTGTAATCTTTTCAATTGTGGGGCTCTATAGCTCGGATTAGGAAGGTTGAGAAGGGTATTAGGGTTAGAGAAACATTATAAATACCCCTCTCTAGTTGGCGAATAAGGGGGATCCAATCTCGGATCATCTATCTCTCTTCTTCTCTCAAGGCCCTGCGTGGTTAATTATTTTCTCTTGGATTAGGGTTAATTCTGATTGGATATTTCAACACTTGTGAGATCATGCTTTTATTTGTCTTCATCATTTTATAATATTTTCTCTTTTCGCTTTTAATTGTTTTCAAGTTGTCTATTCAACTAATTCCTAGTTGTCTAATTGATTTGTTAACATAATGCTAGGTGCTCTTGTTGATTCGTAATTAATAAGTTCATCACTAAGTAGTAACTAAGATGGTTCTACCATGTTAGGGAGAAGAAAATCTAAACAAGTAATTTCGTAAATTAATTGTTGAGGTTTAATGTCTTTCGGGTCTTAATTCTGTTAATTTAGATTGAATTGTCGATCATGTCGGATTCGTCTAGTTAATAAGTGATTAAATTGGGTACGTTATCCTTTAATCAACTTTAAAGAAAGAGTGATTTCACTGTGTGATTTCATTAACTTATTTTAATTTGATGAAAAATTATCTTTGGCATCAATGATCAAGTGCGAGACTCCATGAAGATTAACCTTAGCAAAGCCTTCATCTATCGGTAACTTTTATCGTTATTTTATTTACTTGTTATTTCAGTTTTCACAATTACTCTTTTGTTTTCTGTTTTTTTGTTTTCTTTAGATTTGGTTGATAAACTTTAGATAATGCTAGTCCCTGTGGATTGACCCTGTTCTCACCCTTACTATAATTTATTATTTTAGTGTGTAGATTCAGGTTAATTATTTTTGGTGGATTCGACACCCATCAAACAGAATCAATATTTTTTGTTTTCTTTTGCGCTTTGATCCCTTATGATCTTAAGCCTTTTGATATGCAAACTTGTTCAAAAAGGGGAGATTGTTGGGATAAATTTTGGGATTATCAAAAAGGGGGAGATTGTTGGGATAAATTTTGTATATATATATATATTCTTTTTATTAAGCACTAAGTCAAAATATTTAGACGCTATATTATTTTTTAGGCGTTATATTAATCTTAAGCTGTACAAATTTATCATATTTTGTGTTTTGATAATTGCCAAAAATTTTGGGTTATAAATATTAAAATATTAATTAATCTTAGAATATTATGTTGAATATTAAAATATTAGTTGAAAGACCATGTTAAGTCAAAACAGAAAATCATTCTTAGTAAATAAGAAATCATATTGAATTAAATTTGTGATTATGTGTTAATCTATCTAATAAAGGAAAGTATCTCTGATTGATTCCTAATCCTTAATTACCGATCTGATTAAGGAGCTGCTTTAGGACAGTTTTTCACTTATGCATTGATCATCATATTCTAATCAATTCAAGCGCTGATCTCGTTCCATATCATTAACTTAGTGTTATTAACATTGAGAGATTATGAGCTGACTGTTGAAGTTTTTACTAAGCTGCTAAATTTATATTGGGAAACTATTTCTAACTATTTCCTAATTCGCAGGTCAGGAACTTATACAAGGAAAGATTTTTAATCTTTACTATTTTGACTCCGCAAATTGATGCTCAACGACTATAATTCATAATTACCAGATGAGCAATCATGGAATGATGTTAAGACGTTGAAGAAGGCTAAGGAAAATCGAGAATCATGGAAGATTGTATTGTTCCTAGCCGTTGGAGAATTCAAGTCTGGAGAAACATTCCTTAAGAAGCTGCTAAGCTGCTCAACTATATAAGCTGAAGAATTCAAAAGTTCAAGCTGCTAATTTCGCTGAAAAGAATGTTTTCTGAAGCTGCTTAGTGTTATCTCTTTGTGAGAACCCTTTGTGGGAATTTAGTCTTAGTGACATTCACTTTTGAGTGAACCTATCTCTTTGTGATAAAACCCCTTCTATACTTCTTGAAACTGTCTGATTCGTTCATATACCTCCTAGTGGTAATAGGTTACCTACCCTCGGTTGTTGTGAAACCCTAAGTGGTTATCCGTGAGTGGTTGCACTGTAAGAGGAGTTGTTGTGAGGAATCTTATTGTTACCTGTGAGGACTTGTGGTTTGAGAAACTGTAAAAGTGTGAAACCCTAGTGGTTATCCGTGAGTGGTTGAGTGCCAATTGTAATTTGGTTAGTTTTCCCAGCAATAATATAAAATCCCTTACTTTGTGTTTGGGGACTGGACGTAGGCTTAAGAGAAAATCCTTTGTTGAGGACTAGTATCTTATTCTGAACCAGTCTAAATTTGTTGTGTCTCTATTCCTTATCCTTTATTCTTTATATTCCGTATTTATCTCTTGTGAGTTAAGGAACTGCTTTCTTTCATTAGCAACTTGGTTAAGAAGTTGTTTTGTTTAAAGGAACTGTTTTCTCTGAGAAACTGTTTTCCTAAGTTAAGCTGCTATTGCTAAAGAACTTTGTTCAGGAAAGAAGTTGTTTGAAGGAATTGTTCTGAGGAATTGATATTAGAGGGACTATTTTAAGGAACTGTGTTAAAACTCGTTTTTAACTTAGAAAAAATTTTAATTTCCAACTCACCTCCCCTCTTGGTATATTTTCCTTGTACATTCTGACTAACAAGTGGTATCAGAGCTTGTCTCGTATTTCAATGGGACTGACTATACCTACTGGAAAAATCGCAAGAGGATCTTTAGTGAATCCATTAATCCTCAAATCTGACGGATTATCAAGAATGGTCCTATAAAAATTACAAAAAGAAAAAATGTGGGACGGGGATATAGGTGAAGGTGAAGAACTTATTTCCAAGTCAATACGCGTCTCTCAAAGTCTTCCTAGCTGGGATGCTCTCTGCTCTGTGTGAAAATATAAGGTGGAAAAGCCTGTTCTCTCATGGCTTGCATGACCTGACAAAAAAATTAGTACCAATAAACTCAAATTTTAAAAGACTTCACTAAAGTCAAATTAAAAAAAAAAAAAAAAAAAAAAAAAAAGAGAAACCCTACTATTTGATCTCTAAATTTTTATCGGATCAACTAATCAAAATATATGATTTGATCTCTGAAATATTTCAATTATCTACTATTTGGTCCCTAAATTTGAACTAATTTTATAATTTTTGGTCCCTGTGTTTTTACTAATTTAACACTGTTTGGTCTTTGAATTTGAACTAAGTTTATATTTTTTGGTCTCCGAATTTGTACTAAATTAATACTATTTGGTCCATGAATTTGAACTAATTTTATACTTTTTGGTTTCTAAATTTTTAATAAATTTATAATATTTGGTCCCTGAATTTGTACCATTTGGTCCCTGCATTTGACCCAGGACCAAATCACTAATAATTACAATAATTTAGTGACCGAATAGTATATTTTGATTATTTAGAGATTGATTAATTGACTCGGTATAAATTTAAACACCGAATAATAAGTTTTCTAAAAGAAAAAAAAGACTAACCGATGGTTTTCTTCTTTAAATTTTATATTAATTTATAATTTTATCTTTAATAATGATTTATTATTAATTTAGTCATCAAAATTGTATATTTTGGTTTTTTTTTTACTAATTTATTTTAATAAATTAATAATAAATTTTATTGTATTTTTTAATCTAAGCAAAGATTTGAATTTCCTTTTTTCCTAATTTTACATTACCAGCCATTAGTTATTTAGTTACATTAAATTCTAGTTAATATTTAACTAAAATTAGAGCAAAAGATAAAATCATTAAAATATAAAACTTTTGAAACAAAATTAACAATAAATAAATATTAAAAATGAAACTAAAAATTAATATAAAATTTGAAAAAAAAATGATGTGTTTATCTTTGTAATTTTTCTTTTAAAAAAATTGAAGTCTTCTTACGGTGCTCAGTAGGGATGATCATGGGTAGGGTACTATGATACCTGTACCCATACCCATATGTGAGCGGGTATCAAAATCAATCCCCATACCCATATGTGAGCGGGTATCAAAATCAATCCCCATACCCATACTTGCTGGGTAGTCTAATTCCCATACCCGAACCCGAACTCGGAAAGATTTTTAAACAAATTATTTTTGGTTAATATAAAATTTATATTCATCTAACTTTTTACATCTATAACTACTAAAAATTAAAAAATAAATCATAAATATGAATGCATTAATAAAATATTTTAATATTTATAAAAACTTTAATATTTTTTCAATAAAAAGTGTTAAAGTATTATAATTTTTATATATAAAAATATATTTATTATTACTAATGGGTAAATGGGTAGGGTACGAGTAGGGTACCACCATACCCGGACTCGTACCTATTAAGAATGGGTACGGGTCGAAACTCATACTCATAGGGTAATTTTCAGAGTCCCCATTGGGTATGAGTATTTTGATCATCCCTAGTGCTCAACATGCAAATATAAATAAAAAATCTTTATATGTGTTATCGAAATATATAAATACACTAAAGACTTTGCGTGCCCTACCAACACATAAATATCCTTATAAAGTTTGAAAATTTTAAAATTTAAATTCATAAAAAATATAAACAATTTAAGTTTAAGAGATTGTATCCCCAATATTTCACATTTGTTCTACAAAATTGGGGATATAGTAACTTCATACTTTGGAGGTACTAAGAGTATTTTTTTCTTTTATATATGTTCAAAGAGTCATTTTAGTCCTAAATGTTTCCTCATGTTCATTTTGGTCCATCATGTTTCAAAATATTCAAATTGGCCATAAATGTTGGCAAAATATTTCATTTTGGTCCTAACTATAGGTAAAATGTTTTATTTTGGTCCTAAACTATTGAATTTGGTTATATTTCTCTCGTTTCTCATTTCAAGTTCAAAGTATTTATTAAGAGGAGTTCGTAACTCTAAATTCATCGCATTTGAATTTGAAACAAGAGAGATATGATTAATTTTCTTTACTTGTTTGACCATAAATAGAACGGTCTACTTTTAAGACCGATTTCACCTCGTTTGCTGATGACCCTAACTAGATAGAGAAATGACTCTTCGAGAACAATACGTACGTAGCTCTAAACTCGTCACGTTTGAACTTGAAACAAGTCATATTCAATAATTTGGGACCAACATGAAACATTTTGTCAATATTTAGAATTAATTTAAATATTTTAAAACATAGTGGACCAAACTAAACATTAAGACATATATTTAAAACAAAATAACCCTTTAACCTTTATATATTAAACTCCAATCTGAGTCTTTGTTTTTTTGTCTTAAAGCCAAGTCTTCTTTTAATACTACGAAAAAAAAAAATCTTCGTCGTTTTAATTGACTTGGATCATAAAATGCTTAAAGTCTTGAAGCCAAGTCTTCTTTTAATATTACGAAAAAAAAGACCTCTTTTAATATTGGTAAAAATTGTATTGGTACCCCAAAAGTATAGGTCATTTCTAACTTTTTTTAAGTCAATTTTACCCTCACTTTTTTCTTTTTTGTGTTAATTATATTTTCAATTTGAGGATACAATTGACTTAAATGTAAAACATTAGGAATATAATTGACTAAAAAAAAACTTTGGTAATACAATTGAAATTGACCGATACTTTTGAGATATTAAGAATACTTTTACCTCTGGTATTTATTCAAAAAAAAAATCTTCTTTTAATATTTCAACATGAACATCAATAATATGATGAGAAAACTTACTGTTTGATTCCTCAACTTTCATAGTTTCCATGATTTGGTCCATGAATAATGAAAATATACTTTTTAATCCATGAATAATTACAAACATCAACTATTTTGTCCATTGAACTTTTAATTATGTGTTACTTAAATTGGTGACGTGGATGTTAAATTTCACTACCACTAAATGTTCTGTATTAATTAATGTAATAAGTCTTAGGGTGCGTTTGGATTCAAGAGTTACGGTAAAGGAGGATAAAGGAACGGGGGAGGTAAAGGATTTGTGTTATAAAGGAGGTTTTTAGTAAATTGTGTTTGAGAAAATGAGAGATAAAGGAGGAATTATGATGTGAAATTATTTTAAAGGGTATGTAATGATTGTGGTGGGTTGAAATAATAGTATTGGTATTTTAAATTTGTATAGGGGTAAAAATGGTAAAAATAAAGGAGGATAAATGAGTGTTGTTTTTTTGTTTGTTTTGGTGTTAGTAAAGTGGTATGAGTAATGATTGCCTCGAAATTTGTGCTAAAGAAGGAAGTTAATAAATGAGATTTTTGGAGTGGTAAGGTAAAGGAGGATGGAGGTGTGAATGTGGGACCAAAATGTAATTTTTGAGTACTGAATTGTAAACTTTTAGGGACTAGATTATATATTTTTCCTGTTTACTGTCTTTTAATTTTATTTTAAAATTTTGATACTACAAAAAATATTACCTATGTATATAATAGAGAAGGGACCAAAATGTATATTTTCTGGGGTATGAATTATGTATTTTTCTAAATTTTCTTCTTCAGTAGTTGCAGAACAAAAAATATTAGCCATATATATACAGAATGATGGACCAATATGTATATTTTTTACACTTCAAAAAATATTACTTATATATATACTGGAGGAAGGACCAAATTGTAAAGTCTTGGGGAATGAATTATATATTTTTTCCCATTACTGTTTTTTAAATATGTTCATAAATTTTTAAACCACAAAAAATATTACCCATATATATACTGTAGGAGGGACCAAAACCTATATTTTTGGGGTCTTGATTATATATTTAACTCATTGATCAAAATGTAAATAACATGGACTTAATAATTTTATTTTAAATTTTTACTCTAAAAAATATTATTAAATAATTGAAAAATAGAGGAAGGAATACGAATATATCAAAAATTATAGGCCAAAGTCCTATTTTGGTCCCTCAGTTATGCTCCATGTTCCAAATTGGTCCCTCAGTTATTTTTTGTTCCATATTGGTCCCTCAGCTATATATTTTGATGACTCAAGTATTGACTTATTAAGTTAGCATTATTTTTTAAGTAAATTAATATAAATTATATATCTACACTATATTATATGTCTAAGGGTCTTCTGGTAGTCGGTCATTTAAAATTATAGTATAAAATAAATTATTACATCATAATACATAAAATAAAATAATTTAAAGGGTAAATTACAAAAAAGGGTCCTGTGGTTTGGCCCTGTTTCAGATAGGGTAAATGTGGTTTGAAAAGTTTCAAATTGGGGCCTGAGGTTGACTCTGTTTGCAAATAGGGGTCTAGGTGGTTTTCTCTGTCAAAATTGAAGGTGCACGTACCCAAACCCTAATTTGCCTTCGTTTTTGGATTAAATTACTTTTTTTGGATACTAAGAAGTTTCTGGATGTCAATGAATGTTGCAGTATTGATACAATTCGAAATCTGAGGTTAATTTGTCCAACTTGAAGAAAATTTCAAAAACCGTTGTTTTCATGTTCATGCGAAATTTAATGTTTTAAGCCAACGATTCAACAAACCGATTTCACAGACTTGTTAGTCGGTTGATTCCGGTCATTTTCCGTGAAGAAATCGTTGCCTGAAACTGAGTATTTTGTCGGGTCCGAAATTGGGCCGAACCGGGTCGCATAGAAATGGCGAGAGGTTGAAGACGATCTTTCGCTAACATTGCTTTTTTGGTCCTTCCAGTTTTGTGATATTTGTGTTTTGGTCCCAGCATTTAATCTTTTGTCTCTTTGGTCAGTTTTTCGTTTTGGTCCAGTAATTTAATCCTTTTAGTCTATGTTCCTTTTGGAGCATTATACGTTTTGGTCTCCAAACTTTGTTCAGTTTTTCGTTTTGGTCCCAGAAACCAATTTAAAAAAAAAAATCTAAAATACTACTTTTGTAGCAGCTGGGTTTTGAACCTGGGACATGGCAAAGGAATAATGAGACTGGCCAATTGTACTAGACTAATTTCTTGGTTAATATTTGTTACTTAATTTTATTTAATGGATGTTTAGTTAATTGCAAATTAATTTTTTAATTAATTGCAAGTTTTGGCTAGTGATTATTTTGATCCTTTTTTTTTTCTGGACACCGGTCTCAAATTTTTTGTATCCCTTTTTTTGAAAATTTGTTTGCAAACGGAGTTAACCTCAGGCCCCAATTTGAAACTTTTCAAACCACATGTACCCTATCTGAAACAGGGCCAAACCACAGGACCCTTTTTTGTAATTTACCCTAATTTAAAATATATATACAAAAGAAAACCCATCCCATGTCCATGTATCATCCCATCCCACGTTCATGATGTATTATTCAAATAAAAACTATCCCACGTCGTCCATCTTTATTTTTTTTAGGCCAAAACGTGATTCATCTTCATTAACTTATAATAACATATCTATCTTAATTTAAAATTTTTTTTCACCAATTTCAAATAATTTTTTCTGTTGATTTTTTAATGTTCAATAAAAAATGAAAAGAAGTTATTTTATTAGTAAACTTTTTAACAAATATTTTGAGTATTTTAAAATAAAATGAGAGAGAGAGAGAGAGAGAGAGAGAGAGATGAGTAAAAAAATAGTAAGAAAAGATGAAGGAGAGAGAAAGTTGTAAGGGTAATAAAAAAATATTTTTATATGCAATTTACAAATATGCCCTTTGAATATTTTATTATTTTATAGTAAAAAGTAGGTAATTATAGGTAGTTGAATAGGGATATGTTAGTAATTTTAGAAGATAAAGGAGAGATAAAGGAGAGATAAAGGAATGATAAAAGAGAAAAATAAAAGAGGGGGAGATAAAGGTAATACAAACAACATTTGTAACTGTAGATCTGGTATTAAAGGAGTACTGAGAGATAAAGGAGGATAAAGGCACAGTAAAGGGGGATCCAAACGCAGCCTTAATTTCAGTCTTCGTCACTTTTCTTAATTTTTTTAGTCGCAATAACTAAAGTTCAAGATCACTTTCGAGCTTGATTTAACCTTTTTTTTTGCGGACGATGTCAACTCATCAGAGAAAGAACTCATAGAGTAACCAATAGCTTTAATTTCATTGCATTCAATCTTGAAACGATAAAGAAATGACCATATTTAATTGTTAGGGACTAATTGTGAAACTTACTAAGGATCAAAACAGAACTTTGGAAAACAAATATGGACCAAAACAGAATTTTGGATAAATATGAGGGACCGAAATGAGGTTTTGGCAAATAATAAAAAAAAAACCACGTGAAGGGATGGTCATTGGTTTGACTTAAAACTTGTTTCGATGTTTACCACAGCAGAACACACGGAGTTGAGACCAGAGTACTGCATTTTATATCTAAAGAAAGGAAGACATAGAGAGCTGAGAATTGTGGGTTTTGTGGGTTTTTGTGAATCACGATGGTAGATGCGATTACAGGAGCTATTGCAGGTGAGGTTCTAGGAAGAGCATTAAGGATGATAGAAGATGGTGTAAACTATGGAAGCACTGTATCAGACGTCAATTCCACCATTAAGAATCTGAAGCAGCCGATTCTGCAAATCCAACAATACAACCAACAGATGGATCTCCCTGCTCATGAAGACATAGAGCAAGTGATGGAATCCATGGCAGCATGTGAAAAGGTTATTCGTAAATCCAAAACAGGTTGGAGGAAATTATTTAGGCCCTATTACAAGAATAAAATTGAGGAAAAACAGCAGTCTTTGGTGAGGAACATCACTGTTCAGATGCTGATTCGGATCATGAAAAACCTCAAAGAAATCGAATCCAAGTGGAATTCTCATGATGATAGCAAAAGGGTACCAAGCTTTCAGGGTAATCATGAAAATCATGAGATCAACCCAATTGAATGTGATCTTCCAACTAGAATATTGGATGGTCAATTGATGAATGAAATGAAGTTTGAGCTGCTACTTAAAAATGGTGGTAAACAGATCCTAAACTTGACAGGTATACCAGGAGTGGGGAAGACAACATTGGCTAAACAGCTCTGTCTTGATGCCCAAGTCAACGGTAAGAGGGTGTACTTAGACAAATCTGTAAAAATTTCATTTTGGTCCTCAAATTTTTTCATTTGTTTTGCTTTGGTCCTCATTCTGATTTGTTCAACTGTTAGTCCAATACATCATTACCTGAATAGTTGAGATACATGATTTATCATACGCGTTATAATAAATGAGTTTGCTTGAGCATGGAAGACAACATTGGCTAAACAGCTCTATTAAAATAGTGCACTTTTTAGTCCGGACTAATAAGTATACTATTTTGATCTTTTAGGGATAGAATTGTTAGTTTACTAAAACAAAATACTTTATCTCTTGAGTTTTATTTCTTTTGGTTTGGCGGAATGACTGGTTAGAATATGTGATGTTGGGTGTTATCTCTCTACCAGGAAAATTCATGGGCAATGTCATTTTTGAGGCCTTGGGTTTACAGATTAATGAAAGCAGTGTACAGCAAGTAGAGAACAAAGTGAAATACAAACTTGGTGAGATTGGCAGCCGTCAAGTATTGTTGGTCCTGGATGATGTTGGTCCTGCCTCAAAAAATCTTGTTGACAAGTTTAAGACCCAAATATCACCAGATTCTAAGATTGTGGTGATTTCAAGAGTTGCGTTTCCAGAATTTGGCACTCCATACCACATGAGAGAGCTTGGTGAGGATGATGCAAAATCCCTTCTCCTTCACTTTGTTCAGCCAATCAACATTGATGTTGGTGACCCAGAAATTGATGATATTGTCCTACAGGTGCTTTGTTTTGTTTTGTGACTAGTCTCACTTATCTGCATTGGAATCATAGTTTAGAGATTATCTATATAAATGAAAACAAGAACTGCCTTAATTAATAGTGATTTTAATTATTACTTGATTGTAGGTGGTTAGAGGATGTAAAGGAGTACCATTGGCTCTTAAATTCATGGGTAGCGAACTCTGTGGGAAGACCATTGTGAAGTGGAAAAAGGTGCTCTTAGAATGGTCACAAGATCGTACAATTCTTGATAATGATTCTGAGTTGCTTAACCATCTCCAAGATTCATTGCGAGTGTTGGGAGATGAGTCCATCAATCAGTGCTTCATGGATCTTGGGCTGTTTCCTGAAGATCAAAGGATCCCCGTCACTGCCTTGATAGACTTGTGGGCGGAGCTGTATGAACTAGACGAAAAGGGGATTTGCGCAATGAACTCCATTGAACAATTAACAAACATGAATTTGGCAGATATCATAGTTAGAAGGTATAAGTATAGATCACTTCAATGTTTTGATTGTAAATAAAGTTTAGGTGAGTTGGGTCTAGGGACTCACTAAGGTCCAAACATGCCTCCAAGCTCTATGAGTGCTTATAGAGGTACTTACATATTGCCTACCAACAAGGCTCTCACATCGGCAATGGAAATAGAACTCACGATTTTGTGGGTTATGAGCCAACTCACTAATTGGACAATCCTTGTTGGCATATAAGCTTCAATGTTGTTTGTTGCATTTGGACCTTTATTTCTGTTGTGGGCATAACAATGTCTTTTCTCCTTAAGCAGGAAAATTGGAGGTGATGCAGACAACTATTACAATGACCAGTTCCTGGTACAGCATAAGATTCTCAGACAGCTAGCCATCCATATAAGTAATCATGAAGAGACATTTGAGAAGAGAGAACGATTGATTTTCGAAATAAATGGGAACAAACGTCCTAAATGGTGGCCAAAGCAGCAAGAGCACCAAAGTGTAGCTGCTCGTATAGTGTCAATATCAACAGGTTTGTTTATCTCTCTTAATCAATATCTAATTTATACACACTAGCTCTCACTCACTGACTTACACATTTGATGTTATATGCAGATCAAAGCATCACTCCAGAGTGGTGCAATATTGAGGCACCTGAAGCTGAGGTTCTGGTTTTGAATCTTCAGACCAAAGATTACACCTTACCAAATTTCATAAGGAAAATGATAAACCTGAAAGTTGTTATAATCACAAACTATGGTCCCCATCCAACTACTGAGTTAAAAAACTTGGAGGTGCTTGGTTTTCTGCCGATCCTCACAGTAATTAGATTGCAAAGGGTATCATTTCCCGATTTTGGCAAATTGGAGAAGGTGCAGAAGTTATCTCTCTACATGTGTGAAGTATATAAGGCTTTTGAGGATTTTCCTAGCTCATTATCAAAAGCAACAATGCCAAATCTTGAAGAGTTGAACATTGAGTATTGCAAAGATATGGTGAAGTTTCCTGCTGAGTTCTGCAACATTGTCAGAATGAAGAAACTCAACATCAGTAGCTGCCACAAGTTTACTGAACTGCCAAAAGAAATCGGTGACCTTGAGAATCTAGAATTGCTAAGGGTTAGTCAGTGTGCTAATTTTCAAGTAATGCCAGGTTCAATCACAAGGCTTCAGAAGCTAACATTTCTTGACATCTCATACTGCATCAGCCTTAAAATATTACCAAAAAACATTGGTGAATTAGAGAATCTGAGAAAGCTTTACATGACTGGTTGCCCGATAGAGGAGTTTCCGGAGTCAGTCCGGAAAATGGAACATCTGAGTTTTGTGATATGCGATGATGAGACATACCCTCTTTGGGAAATTATCAAATATTTCCATCTCACCAGACTATACATTAAGATGGCCAAGGACATAAATTTGAATTGGCTTCTTGGTTTTGGGACCTCAGCCTTCTTCCTTTAAACTTATTGTGAGTCAAGTTTAAATAATGGTCTTCCTTTCTTTCTTCTCTATGTTTCGTTCTTTATATTTTCTTCCTTTTTGTTGTTGTCATTGTTGGCCAGAAATTGGGAAGGACCACTAGATCAAGCAAGTAACTAAATAATGACAATTTTTTGTCATCAAATTTGCAGTTTTTTCTTGTAATTTTTGTCATGTTGAGGGAAAGCATTTCCACAAGACTCTTCTTGATGTCTCACATACATGAGATGAGATTGATCTGTTCTGTAAAAAATCATGAATTGCAATACCAACTAGTTTCTTTACTGCAACTAGTTAAGTTAACTACATTTCCTGATGTACATAACCAATATTTATGTATTTGACTTAAATTCCTACCAATCTTCATATTAATCCTAGCTGAAAACAGAGCAATACCAATATGCCATACAATTTAGTAATTTACAAGTTTGGAGGAATATCTTTGAGATATGGAGAGAAAGAAAACAAGGTGAGCCATTTCTGATCACTTCATATCAAGTTTTACTATTGCATAATGAAGAGACAACTAATTTCTTTGATTTATTCCATTCTGCTTCTAAGTTCTGAATCAATTTCTTTTGTGTTGTTTTGGGAATATATGTTTAAATACAAAACTTCCAAGGTAGGAATGAACATTTTATCCCATATTAATGTTCAGTGTAAGTTCTTTCATGTAAATTTCCATGTGAAAGCATATCGTAATATCACAGAAAATATTATCTGAATTGAAGTCTCTAGGCTCTAGCCATCTGAGAAGACCTTGACCTTAAACAAGTTTCATTAATTATACTTTCTGTGAAACTTCCCAGAAGAGAAAAGATTAATTATTTAATATCTTGGTGTGAAATGTGAATGAATTATTCTTGGGCTATATTTCTTGGAAATGGAGAAGGAAAAGGACAGAAGGCTTTTCATGACTATAAAAATATATTGTAACATACCGCCAGGCTAGGGACCACACGGTAGGAATTAGCATTAAAAAATTCATAGTAACAGTGCATTAAGAGAAACTATTTTTCTATATATTTTTTGAAAGTATCATTTTATGTTTGTTTTTATTTTTTATTTCTCTTGACACATTAAAATAATAAAATCTGCATGTTGATGATAATAAGTGTGCAACTATCTTGAATATGTGAGATATTGAATCCAACCATCCAAAATTAAAACAAGTAAGTCACCATTTATACATATCCAGAGTAATAATAATAGGGGCAGTTCCACTTTGGTACCCTGAAAGAAAAATTTTTGCAGTTTGGTGCCCCGTGGTTTGCTCCGTTAGCGAATTGGTCCTCTGTGCTTTATTTCGTTAGGATTTAACGGCAAATGTAATTGTGACCACGTTAAAATGTCAAAATCCCCCCAACAAGTTCTCTCTTATGCGTTTAAGTCCTTTCCCTTTACTAAAAGGGATGAAAACATAAAGAAAACATAAACTAAAGAGTACATTATGTAATTTTACTGTTGAGTTGAAATTAATTATAAAAGGGTCTGAATTCTAATCTTACAAAATTTTCTCTTTTTCATAAGATTTCTTTTTAATAGGTCCTGATTTAATTACACTTTAATCTCAAAATTTTATGATCTATATCAAAATAGTCCTTAGAACCTCAAAAGACAAATGAGTATTTATGATTTATCAAAAAAATCCCCATATTCAACTACCANGCTTGATTTTGAAAAAATTTGGGGTTTTGATTTGTTTGTAATGTACTTGAATGAAAATTTCAGCTTCTGGTAGTTGAATATGGGGATTTTTTTGATAAATCATAAATACTCATTTGTCTTTTGAGGTTCTAAGGACTATTTTGATATAGATCATAAAATTTTGAGATTAAAGTGTAATTAAATCAGGACCTATTAAAAAGAAATCTTATGAAAAAGAGAAAATTCTGTAAGATTAGAATTCAGACCCTTTTATAATTAATTTCAACTCAACAGTAAAATTACATAATGTACTCTTTAGTTTATGTTTTCTTTATGTTTTGATCCCTTTTAGTAAAGGGAAAGGACTTAAATGCATAAGAGAAGACTTGTTGGGAGGTTTTTGACATTTTAACGTGGTCACAATCACATTTGCCGTTAAATCCTAACGGAAATAAAGCACAGGGGATCAATTCGCTAACAGAGCAACCCACGGGGCACCAAACTGCAAAATTTTTTCTTTCAGAGTAACAAAGTGGAATCACCCCTAACCACAGGGTACACAACTGCAGTTTACCCATATATAAGGCGCTTTCTTTTGTGTTAAAAAGAAAGAAACCCGGGGATTGGGATATGGATAAAAAAGAAATATATATATATATATATATATATTTGGCCAAATATATATACACACACATACATCGGAATATGGAATGCTTAAATTAGTCCTAAATGTATGCCACTAAGTTCATTTTAGTCTTAAATATTTAGAAATTTCATGTTGGTCCTAAATGTTTCTATTTAGTTTCATTTTGATTCAAAACTATTGGATATGATCATATCTCTCCCGTTTCAAGTTCGAATGTGATGAGTCTAGAGTTACTTCTTTCTTTTGACAATTATGTTCTCTATAAAGTTAGAGTTGTCTACAAATGTGGTCAAATCGAGTTCTAAAGGTAGATCGCTTAATTTATGATCAAACAAGCAAAGTTAGTCATATATCTCTCGCTTCAAGTTCGAATGCACAAGTTTAGAGCTACGCGCTACTTATGATGAGTTTTTTTGCCTAGGTGCGACTGTCAATGTCAAATCAAGCTCGAAAGTGGATTTTGCACCAAAGAGTAAAAAATTGTGAAAAATTGGTTTCAAACTCACTTTTGGGTCCGATTTGACTTCTTTTGTTGACAGTCTCAACTATATAAAAAAAAAGATTTCTTTCAGAGAAACTTGTAGGTCTGAACTTTGAACTCTTTGTATTTAGACTTGAAACAAGACAGATAAACCCAATTTTGCTTGTTTAACTATGAAACAAATAACTCACTTTGAGAACTTGATTTGATTTTGCTTGCTAACATTCCCAATTAGATAGAAAAAGTAATCGTCAAAAGAAACACGTAGCTTTGGAATTATCACATTCGAAGAGATATGACAACATTTAATATCTTGGGATCAAAATGAAACTAAATTGAAACATTTAGACCTATATGAAACTTCTAAAATATTTAAGATCAAACTGAACTTAGTGGCATATATTTAGAACCAGGTTGAGCATTCGACCAATATATATATATACAATAAAGAAAACTTTAAACATACTTTAGTCACGTTAGCACTTAGCAGTATATGACTTAATTTTATTAAAATATTAATAAAATAAACGCAAATGATTTTCTTAACGTTTAGCACAAACTTTTTGTTTAAAAATTCTTAAATGACAAAGTACTTCAAAGTGAAATTTACTATAATTTTTTTTTTGGGCTGAAATTTACTATAATTACAGAGCCTCAAAATGTGATTTATCTCAAAACAAATTTAGAAAACCTCCAATATAAATAATTGAGTTATAAACTTATAATATCTTTTCATAATCAAAAGTCGGTTTGATTAAGTTCATTATCTGGTAGCTATGTGTGTGAGAACTAGATGACTTTATGTGTCTAGGAATGTCAAAGTCAACAGCGCCCATCATAAATTATACTGTATTTCAGGCTTTTAACTTTGTTCCTTTTTGGTCCTCTTTATTTTTTTTTCTAATTAGATATAGTTAATTATTATTGTCTGATTAAGATAAACTTGTCAAAATGGTCTTCATTTTCTTTTACTAGAAGGCTAGTAGAATGCATTGGTATTCTAGAAGATTTATCAATGAACATAAATGTGATAGTTTATACAACTTCAAAGTGTAATTTTGATCTTTTATTTTTGAAGTAAGTTGCACTCAAGTCCTTCATCTATTTTTCACTCATTGGTCTCAATAACTAAATTTGGTTATATCTCTTGTTCATGACAAATTCTTTCTTTGTTCAATTGGGGCCATTAACAAATAAATTCCAATTGAGCTCTGAAAAAGTAGGCCGCTCATTTCATATTTGAACAGACGAATTTGGTCATATCTCTTATGTTTCAAGTTTGATTACGACAAGTTCAGAGTTACAAATTATTGTTGATGAGTCCTTTTCTAGACTAGTTGAAACCCTTAGCGAATGAAATCAAA
This sequence comes from Chamaecrista fasciculata, assembly GCA_003254925.1. Lineage (NCBI taxonomy): Eukaryota > Viridiplantae > Streptophyta > Magnoliopsida > Fabales > Fabaceae > Chamaecrista > Chamaecrista fasciculata. The sequence continues at coordinate 9,243 of QANZ01021571.1, read as the reverse complement.
TCAGGCCTGAAAGTGGTTCTGAAATCAAAAAATGAAAAATTATGAAAAATCACTTTTTGACCCCGATTTGATCTTATTTATTAACACTATCAATGAAGCAAAAAAAATGGCTAGTTAAGAGTAACTAGTAGCTTCTAATTCATTGCAATTAGACTTAAAATGAGAGAAATGTGACCAACTTTACTTGTTTGACTGTGTAATAAGTAGCTTACTTTTGAAGTCCAATGTAACTTTTTTTTTTTGATAAGTCCAACTAGAGAAAGAAATGTCCCGTCAAAATCACTATATAGCTCGAGATTCGTTGAATTTAAAAAGAGAGAGATATGACCATATTCAGTCATTTAGACCAAGGAGTGAAAATCTTATGAAATTGAAGGTCTAAAACTGCAACAAAAAAAATATAAAGGGTTGGATTCTATGAAGCATGAACACTAACATGGATACGTACACGGCAAATTCTTAAAGTTACATGACACGACACGCCATATCTTTACATATATAAATAATTAAAATTTCATAAATTTTGATGAAAACTTTTAGAATTATAATATCTATTCATAATATATGTCATATAAGTTATTATTTTATATTATTTATCATGTTAAAGTCACAAAAAATTGATTTTATATTCTTGAACTTATGAATATGTGTCGTACGGGTGTTGGACACAGACACGTGTCTGACACGTCCTCAAAATGAACTGTCCATGCTTCATAGGTTTAATTGCAATCTACCACAAAGATAATAAATCAAAATTGCACTATGACCATAATGTAATTTTCTTACAAAAACATAATCAGAGGGACCAAAATAAGTTTTTGGCTTCTAAAAAATAGAAGGTCAAAGTATAAATTTGGTCTCATATTTTTTGTTCAGTTCCCAATTTAGTTATATATCTTTTTTGTTGCACTTTTGGTCCCATATCTTTGCAAAAAGTCCCAATTTGGTCCCATATCATTTTTGGACCTATATCTTTTGATCAGGTTGCATAATTGGTCTCATATCTTTGCAAAACGACCAATTAGTTGATCTTTTTCAAAGATTTTTCAAAGATATGAGACCACTTCTGCAATTAATCCAAAGATATGAAACCAAATAAGCAACAAAAGAAAGATATAGGACCAAATTGGAACTAACCCAAAGAAATGAGACTAAAACTGTAACAAAAAATAATATGAGACCAAATTGGTAACTGAACAAAAGATATGAGATCAAATTTATATATTAACGAAAATAGAAAGAAATGCAGTGTATATCATCTAGAGGGAAAACAGAGAGCGTGAGAAAGAGAGAGAATTAGAAAGTTGAAGAGAGTGGGTTTTGTGGGTTTTATTTTGTAAGTATGATGGCGGATGCAACTTCAGGAGCTATTGCAGGTGAATTGCTAGGAAGGGCATTGAAGATAATAGAAGATGGTGTAAACTACGGAACCACTCTATCAAGCGTCAATTCCACCATTGAGAATCTGAAGCAACCCATTGAACAAATCAAACAATACAACCAACAAATGGATCTCCCTGCTCATGAAGACATAGAGAAAGTCATGGAAGATTTGGCAGCATGTGAAAGAGCCATTCGTAAAACCAAAATCAACCGAAAAAATTTCTACCGTATGCCCTTTTACAAGAGAAATCTTGATGAAAAACATGGGTTGTTGGTCCAAACCATCACGATTCAGATGCTGATTCGGATTATGAAGTGTCTCAAAGATATTCAATGTAAGTGGAATTTTCATGATGATCACCGCCAGAGGATGCCTAGTTTTCATGGTAATCGTGAGATGATGATGATGATACCCTTTGAATTTGATATTCCGACAAGAATATTGAATGGTCAATTGATGGAGGAGTTGAAGTTTGAGGTGCTTAGGGATGGTGATAAACAGGTTCTGAACTTGACTGGTATGCCAGGATTGGGGAAGACAACAATGGCTAAACAGCTCTGTCGTGATACCCAAGTCAACGGTAAGAGAACTGGAACTAGACCAATTGGTCAAATTTTCATTTTGGTCCTCAAATTATAGAGTGAATTTCATTCTGGTCCTAAAATCTTTTTTGTTCTATTTTGGTACTCAGTTTCTCAGTTTGTCCAAACGTTAGTTGAAGTTATAATTTTAGGCCAAAGTAGTCTTGGTACCCCAAAGTATGGGGTCAGTTTTAGTTGTACCTCCAATTTTTTTGAGTCAAATGTATCTCAATGTTTCATATTTGAATCAATTGTACCCTCAATGTTTCATATTTGATTCAATTGTAACCCCAAATTAGGGATATAATTGACAAAAAAAAAATATTGGGGGTATAATTGAAATTGGCCTCATACTATGGGGTGGCAAGAGTACTTTTGCCTATAATTTTATTTGGTTTCTGGCTATAATCTTCGGTTTTAATCATGATAAACTTTTGTTTGATTTTGCTTTCTAAGGAGGAGAAGGATGATTTTTTTATATGTTCATCTATAATGGCAAAAACTTAAGGAAATTACATTTTGGACTAATAGTGAAATAAGTGGGAAATTTTCATGTCCAAAATGAAACAAAAAATGTATAAGGACCAAAACGAAATTCACCCTATAGTTCAAAGACCAAAATGAGGTTTTGACCTTATTATTACTATTCTTTGGGTTTAGCTGATGTGATCTCTACCAGGTAAATTCATGGGCAATATCATTTTTGAGTCCGTGGGTTTACAGAATCAAATCAGTGAACATCAAGTGGCCAACCAGCTTCGTGGAATTGGCAACTGTCCTGTATTGTTGGTCTTGGATGATGTTGGTCCTGGCTCAGAAAATCTTATTGAGATGTTTAGGACCCAAATATCACCATATTCTAAGATTTTAGTGATTTCAAGAGTTGCATTTCCAGCATTTGGCACTCCATACCACATGAGAGAACTTGGTGATGAAGACGCAAAATCCCTTCTCCTTCACTTTGTTCAACCAAGCAACATTGATGTTGGTGACCCAGAAATTGATGATATTGTCTTAAAGGTGCTTTATTTTGCTTTGTCATTAAGTCTTATCAAAACTCTATATTTTCTAACTGTAACAAAGTTCTTACTTATCTGCATTGGAATTATATTATTGACATTGTCTATATAAATGAGAAAGAAAATGCCTTAATAGTGATTTTAGTTATTTGATTGACTGGACACTGAAATACAGGTAGTTAGAGGCTGTATGGGAGTACCATTGGCTCTCAAATTCATGGGTAGCGAACTCCGTGGGAAGAACATTGAGAATTGGAAAATGGTGCTGTTAGAATGGTCACAAGATCGTACGATTCTCGATTATAATTATGAATTGCTTAAGCATCTCCAAGATTCCTTGCGAGTGTTGGGAGATGAATCGATCATTCAGTGCTTCATGGACCTTGGGCTGTTTCCTGAAGATCAAAGAATCCCAATCACTGCCTTGATAGACTTGTGGGCAGAACTGTATAACCTAGATGAAGATGGGATTTATGCAATGAACACCATCTACAAATTAACAGACATGAATATGGCAGATATCATAGTTAGAAGGTGTATAAGTATAGGCCTCAATGTTTTTTGTTTCATTTGAACCTTTAATTATATTGTGGGCATAACAATGTCTTTTCTCCTTAAGCAGGAAAATTGGAGGTGATGCAGACAACTATTACAATGACCAGTTCCTGGTGCAGCATAAGATTCTCAGACAACTAGCCATCCATATAAGTAACCATGAAGAAACATTTGAGAAGAGAGAACGATTGATTATCGAAATAATTGGTAATAAACGCCCTGAATGGTGGCCGCAGCAGCAAGAGCAGCAAGGGATCACTGCCAACATATCATCCTTTGTTCCTGCATGGTTTTTGGGACCCAAGCACCAAAGGATATCTGCTCGTATAGTATCAATATCAACAGGTTTGTTTATCTCTCTTAATTAATCTCTAGTTTATAGACACTAACTCTCACTCAGTAACTTACACATTTGATGTTATATGCAGATCAAAGCATCACTCCAGATTGGTGCAACATTGAAGCACCTGAAGCTGAGGTTCTGGTTTTGAATCTTCAGGCCAAACATTACACCTTACCAAATTTCATAAGGAAAATGAGAAACCTGAAAGTTGTTGTAATCATAAACTATGGTTCCCATTCCACCACTGAGTTAAAAAACTTGGAGGTGCTGGGTTTTCTGCAGAGCCTCAAAGGAATCAGATTGCAAAGGGTTTCATTTTCTTGTCTTTGCAAATTAAAGAACGTGCAGAAGTTATCTCTCTACATGTGTGAAGTGAAGAAGGCTTTTGAGGACTGTCTTATACCATTCTCAGAAGCATTGCCAAATCTGGAAGAGTTGAACATTGAGTATTGCAAAGATATGGTGAAGTTGCCTGATGGGTTTTGCAACATTGTCACCATGAAGAAGCTCAGCATCAGTAGCTGCCACAAGTTTACTGAACTACCAGAAGAAATTGGGAAGCTTGAGAATCTGGAGTTGCTAAGGGTTAGTCATTGTGCTAATTTTGAAGTAATGCCAGTTTCAATCACAAGGCTTCAGAAACTAGAATTTCTGGACATCTCATACTGTGTCAGCCTTGGAACATTACCAGAAAACATTGATGAATTGAGGAATCTGAGAAAGCTTTACATGACAGGTTGCCCAATACACGAGTTGCCGAGGTCAGTGAGGAAAATGGAACATTTAAGTTTTGTGATATGCGATTACTATACATACCCACTTTGGGAAATGTTCAAAAATGAACATCTCTCCAAACTATACATAAAGATGGCCAAGGACACTACTTTGAATTGGCTTCTTGGTATTGGGACCTCAGCCTTATTCCTTTAAACTTATTGCAAGTTATGTTTAAACAATTGTCTTCATTTTCTTCTTTGTATTATTTTTTTTAACCTTTTTGTTATAGTCAATGTTTGTGAAAATTAGAAATGACCACTAGAATAAGAGACTAAGTAATTACAATTTTTTTTTGCCAATTTTGCACCTTTTCCTTGTAATTTCCATAAGATCCTTCTTCATGCTCGCTCACATGAGATTGATCTGTTCTCAAGCTCTTCCAAGCACCACTTTGATTCTGCATAATTCTCTGGAAATATTATGAAAGATATGAGTGATTCTTCAATTGCTCTGAGAAGTGTGGGTGATATTTTCATCTCTGACATCCACATACACATAAATTCGCTTCTGCTGCAACTACTTCCTCAAGTGGCTAAGAAAACCATAACGCACATTGTCATCTCTGAAACTGATAAATACATTATATTTTGTTCTAGGAACCAGAGATGAAGAAGAAGCTATCAAACAGAAAGAACCACAGATTCATGTGTATATGCAGATCTGGTATGTCTCATGTCTGTCTTGTGAGCACAAGTTCTTTTTGGTTTATTCCTTCAACAATCACAGTCAAGAGAAACAGAACAAAAGTGAGTCTTAGCTGTAAGATTGGATCAAAATCTTGTTTCTGTGTGTTTTCTTATTGGAAAGGATTTTTAATATGTGCCAAAATTTCTTATTATCTTCAACAGCAAGATGCAGAGAAACCACAATGACAGTAGAAACACACACAGAAGACTTACCTATATATATTTTAGCACCAGCCACCCACACTCCATGCCCTTAGGAATTTCTCCATCCCTTTCCTCGTGTTTGAGGTCAAACTAAAATGTAACTTAGTGGAGCGAGAATTCATATATAAAGGGCAACTCAGTGTACGAGGCTCCCACTAGGTGGGGTCTGGGGAGGGTCAAGATGTACACAGTCTTATTTCTGCTTTGCAGAGAGACTGTTTACAAGATTTGAACCCGTGATCTTTTTGTCACCAGACAACAACTCTATCGTTGCGCCAAGGCTCACCCTCTCGAGAATTCATATATACGAACCTAATTAAAGAAAGCCTCATGTTTAGCAAGAATGCGCTAGCTAGTCTATACATCGAAAAGAGGAAGTTAGACTACATTGTAAAAATATTGCATGTAAACAAAATTTGCAGTTTCTCTTTTCCTCGTCTTTTCATCTGTCAAGTTCTTCAGCGATATAACTATTCATATCAAGTTTTAATATTGCACAATGAAGAAAGGACAAATATTGGTTATTTCCAACCGAAAGCCATGTTTACCATGTCATAAACAGAAATAAGATCTAATTATTGTAATGAAAAATAGGTTGTTCTTCTGGATTAATTATGTAAATAAGACAGCTAAAATGGCCTAGTGTTGCAAATAAGAAAATTAGATTTAATTAATAAAAAAATAAGCATAAACTTATTTATATATCTTGTTAATTATGCCATATTCAATACAAAATTTAATGTTTGGAGATGGATGGTGAAATCGGAAGGCGGAAGCTGTATGTCGCCTAGGAAAAACGACTTTGGCTTGCTATGGTCGTTTTGATCTTCTAAGTTGGTGATAACAAATAATCTTTAGTTATAATATTGTTTTAAGAACCAATTATAATATTGAAACAATTGAAGGACCATTGAAATTAAAAAATTGTTAGCATAATGTATTCTAGATTAATTTAATTTTTTTAATTTGATTGTTATTAAATAATGGGTTGAATATTCAAATTTCATTTTGGTTCCAAACTACTAAATATATTTATATCTCTCTTATTTTAAATTCGAATGTGACGAGTATAGAGTTACCTGATTCTTTTGACACAGACGTTCTTTATCGAGTTGGGGTAATTAACAAACGAGATCAAATTGGATTCCAAAAGTGAGTCGTTTGTTTTACGGTCAAATAAGTGAAGTTGGTCATATTTATTTTATTTTAAGTCTAAAGGCGATGAGTTTAGAGCTACAAGTTGCTATAAACAAGTCCTTTTTTAGCCCAGTTGAAATTGTCAACAAATGAGGTCAAATCGGACTCGAATGTGGTTTGAGACCAAAAAGTAAAAAAAAAATTATGAGAAATTGGTCTCAAGCTCACTTTCGAGCCTGATTTGACTTTTTTTGTTGACGGTCCCAATTGAACAAAAAAAGAATTCTTTAAAAGAAACTTGTAACTCTGAACTTATCGCGTTCATATAACTAATTCTATTGGTTTGACCGGGAAATAAACAGCTCACTTTCAAGACCCAATTTCATCTTATTTACTGGCGACCTAACTAAATAGAAAAACTACTTATCAAAAGCAACAATTAGTTCTAAACTTGTCACATTCAAACTTCAAATGAAAAAGATGTGACAATATTCAATATTTTGAGACCAAAATAAAATTGAATGAAAATATTTAGGATTAATATGAAAGTTCTGAAATATTTAGAAATAAAATAACTTTAAAACATACAATTAAGACCAATTTAAGCATTCCACCTTAAATAATATATACAACTTATTAAATTACATTTATCTTGTTATATAACAATGCTATCAATCATTATATAAAAAAATATGAAAATGTCGTCACAATTTTTTGTTCAAATTCTTTTTAAGAAAATTCAAATGGATAGAACTTTTTTTTTTCAATTATACCAAATACATTATATTCCTTGAAAGATTTTTTTTTTTTTGAGCAAATCACTGGAAAAAAATAAAGCTCTATATATAGTGATGATCATAGGTAGGATATGGGTAGGGTACTGTGATACCCGGACCCGAATCCGAATGTAAGCGGGTATCAAAATTAATCTCCATACTCATACCAGCTAGGTAGTCTAATCCCCATTCCTGGACCCAGACTCGAAAAAATTTTAAAATAAAGAGTAAATTGCAATTTGGTACCCTGTGGTTAGGGGCGTTTCCCCTTTGGTACCCTGAAAGAAAAATTTTTGCATTGTGGTACCCCGTGGTTTGCTCCGTTAGCGATTTGGTACCCTGAGGTTTTTTTCTGTTAGTATTTAACGGCAAATGTTAGTTAAAATGTCAAAAATCTCCCAAAAAGTCTTCTCTTATGCGTTTAAGTCCTTTCCCTTTACTAAAAAGGATCAAAACATAAATAATTAATTATAAAAGGGTCTTTAGAATTCTAATATTATAGATTTTTCTCCTTTTCATAAGATTTCTTTTGAATAGGTCCTGATTTAATTACACTTTAATCCCAAAAGTTTATGATCTTTATCAAAATAGTCCTTAGAACCTCAAAAGATAAATGAGCATGATTTATCAAAAAATCCCTATATTCAACTACAATTTTCATTCAAGTACACTACAAAAAAATAAATCAAAACCCCCAAATTTTTCAAAAATCAAGCCCCCACAAATCAAAAACCCTCTCAACAACAAAATCAACATCATGAACAACAACAAGCCCCCGCAATCGCTGAAGAAATTGGTTGTTGATGATGTTGATTTTGTGGTTGAGAGGGTTTTTGATTTGTGGGGGTTTGATTTTTGAAAAATTTGAGGATTTTCAAAAATCAAGCCCCACATATAAAAAACCCCCAAATTTTTACATTAAAGACATTTTTCTCTATAATAGAACCAAAATGTAGGAAAGAAGAAATAACTGGGGTGTTTTGTTTTATTTCACACAACCTCTCTCTCTTTCCCCCTCTCTAAACCGAATTGCAGGCAAATCAGATTAACCTGATACATCTCATCAATCCTCTCCTTCAAAATCTTGAACATCTTTAACACCACTATCCTTAACACCACCCCAGACTTGCAAAATGGAAGACTGTAATAGCTAAATACCAAGCAGAAAGCCAAAACCCACAGCCTAAAACGATCACATAAGTCCATATTTAGACGATTCATGATGGATTCGCACCAGATCTGAAAGAACCAGAGCCAAAAACAAGATTGGAGTTCAAAAAATATAAACCAAAGAGAGTCTTCGTGAACCAAACACATAATGTAGCCTTTGTCTTCTTCCTTTTAATTTTCGTCTTCTTCGTTTTTCGGCAAGAAATGTGGCTCTCCCCCATATTTATAATCTCCGTACAAATACTTCTTCACTTCTCCACTCACCAAATCCACCTTCGCAAATCCACTCACCTTCGGCTACGGTTCCACGATTGCGAGATACGCGAACTGTGTTTTCCTTCCCAATCGGTTCCGGTTCACCATTCCCGCTTCTAGATTCATCGGCTCCGACAAGATCGTCCAGCACGTGGACTCACCGGTTTTGAGATTCAGTCGAATCTCCGATAATTCGCTCCTCAGATTCTCATCGTTCTCGTTGAAGATCGAATCTGGCGGAGTAGGCAAATTTGACGACGAACGACCGAGGACGACCGACTCACCACTGCAACTCGAACGGAGAACCCACATGGGCAAAAAGGAAAACGCAGGAGATGAGGAGAGAGAGACCAGAG
>QANZ01021561.1:11880-70273 GCA_003254925.1 Chamaecrista fasciculata | reverse complement strand
TTGATTCTCCAAGATTGCATTTGAATTCAAATTATAATATTAAGGTAATATTATAATTAGGAATTCAAGTCCTAAAATTATGATATTATTGTAATCTCATAATTTAATAATTTGATAATCATATAATTTAGGGATTCCCTAATTATAATTATCAAAACCTCAAACCCTATATATAGAGCTACAGTCGACTTAAGCCTAAGCCTCATGACACTTGGAATTTCGACTTTTCTCACCCATATTCACAAGAGAAAAATCAGTTTTGAGTCTTGGTGAAGAGAGAGAGAAAACACAACCCTTGTTTTTCTAGAGAGAGAAAGTGGCGCAAACCTAAAAGGAGTTTTAGGGTTTTTCACAAGGTTGTGTGAGATCAAGAATAGGATTCTTGATCATAGGCGCCACCTGTTCTTGAGAGTTCAAGAATTGTTCTTGAATTCAAGAACACCGTAGATAAGGTCCCGGGTTCACTTGGAGAAGTGAAGGAGGCTAGCACCTAGGCATCTGCCAAACTGTTCGTGTGGATCACCGGCGGAGGGAGCACACTCGGAGTGGACTCCTCAGCATCGTAAGACACAAATTTGCCGATCGATTTGGGTAAAATTCTGGTCCTTATACTGATACAGATCCATATAGCGGATTCATTGGGAAAGAAGTCGCTATGTGCCATGTTTTATTATGTTTTGGTTTAAATTTTCAAATTCATATCCGTTTCCGCTGCGTTGCGTGCATGGCGATTTCCCAACAGGCGCAACAGAGCAGAAGACAGCAACAAAACTTCTTTTGTTCTTCTTCTCTCAAGAACCCTAGGAACCCACAACTTCGATTTCTCTCCTAACTCCTTAGAAGAAAATCGACTTCTCTCTCTAGGAAGGTGGGTGGCGAAATTTCTCTCTCTACAAGGATGAAATTCGACTTCTCAAAGTGAGCTAGGGTTTTTCACAAGCATGTATGCATTTGTTTTGAGCTAGGCGACTTTTGCTTTATATAATTACCAAAATTATGGTAATTTTATAAATATAAAATAATGATATTACAATAATATCATATCTTTAAGACTTGAATATCTAATTAAAATATTACCATAATATTTTAATTCAAATTCAAATCCCTATCTCATAGAATCAAATGGAAGATCAAATCTCCCAATGGGACCCACATGAGATAGGCGCCTAGTTCCTTTAATTTATTGGAATTTTATAAATAAAAAATAACTCCTAAAATTAGGAAGTCATAACCAACTTATTTTATCCCAATGTTTTTGAATTAAAATATTACAATAATATCTTTAATTCAAAATTTGAATTCTGAATTTAAATTCTTTATTGAATTAAAATATTACCCCAATATCTTAATTCAAATCTTGAATCTCAAATTCAAATTCAAATTCATGACTTAAATTAATAAAACATTTTTATTAATTAAATCACCAAAAAATGAGGCGCCACCCTCTATGCCAATATTAGGGAATTTTATAAATCAATAATCTCCTAACTTTTAGGAATTATTTGATTTATTATTCCTAATATTTAAATTGTAAATAATTAATCTCTATTAATCATTTAACAATTATTTAAACTGTAGAAAATTTAAGACAAGACATAATGTCCCAGACATTTCCTCTGTGTCTTAAATTAGGCCACGGAGTGACCCACGAATTACCCTAATTCGTGTCCCTTATAAAGTGTGTTCTAATCCTGCTCGTGTGTGACCCAGCAGGCCCCACGTGAAGTTGGCAGTAGGTCATCCCTATGTCCTACAAGTCGTGAGCGGACTCTAGCAAGCCATCACGACCACCCAAAACACGTGAGTGATCGTTTGTTACCAAAACCGTTTTTAACCTTCGTACCTCCATGGCACCGACCCTATTGTTCTGCGATATCTTGGTTATGGATCAGGCACAGGAAAGTCATCCATGATCCAAACCTTTACTTTCTCGTTCTCCTTGAGTAAGTCCCATTTTCTAGCGTGGCCACGCATTTCCTGGACAGACTCATCGAGGGCGCCAGTAAGATATCTCCCAATTTAATGGGGAACAAAATCCCTATTTTGGTCAGTCCACATTCCTCAGCACGGCAATCAACCAAACCCGTACTTAGCCCTTATGGCTACCCTGCTACGGGCAACGTTAGACTAAGCCAAAGTCTGACAACTGCAACGCCGGAATAATGATGACCTCAGGTCTAAGGCGTCGTGACAGGCGTACAGGAGAGGCAAGCTGATGACTAAACCCATGCAGGACTCTCCGGGTCAGTCCAGCAACTTGTAACCCCTTAAGTAATTGCACCATGACTCTCGTTCCAGCATCTAGTGCGTGCATCCCTATGCACCGAGGTCATGTTGATCTTAGTTCATTTTCGCTCCCACGAAAACAATCGATCAGGGACAGTTTTAGATTAATTATCTTATAATTAATCATGGACGTTATCACAGTAAACATGCTAATAATGTGAAAACCATTAATTTATCTCTATAAATTAATCCATATGTTCAAAACATATATAAAAGAGGATTGGCCCCAGGGCACAATTCCAACAATTTCATCGTTTGATCACTATGCACATTATGCATCCTGCCATGCATATCACATATTCATTATACATCATACTTTCATCATGTTTAACATGTGCATCATGTACATTATACATTCATCATTCATCATATTCGTCATTCATTCATACATACATATTATTCATACTTCATTTATCATACATTTGTCATTATTCACATGCACAAGCCCTATCTTTTCATTGGGCTGGTACTAATCATCACATAATATAGACCGATATTGAAAACTGTGCAGGGAGCCAGATTTTGGCACCTCGCCGCCGACCTTGCCGCGGGCTCATGGTGAGCTCCATGGCGAACTTCCAGAAAACTGGGCCTTTAAATCCAAGTTTCCAGAGTTGCAATTTGGTCCCTAAATAGTCTCGAACCAAGTCCGATCAAAGCCAAACTTCACATACATATAAAATCAAGTCTCCTAATTACAGATCTGGCCTCAGATCTGACATGCAAGTATATTTCCATAAAAATATGCAAACATACATTTCTTTCATTTCAGTCCCTATCATCAATCAAATATTATCCGATCATCATGAAAATTCATACATACAAAGCATTAACTCTCCTGATCATGAATCTGCCCTCAAATCCGACATGCTACCAGTTTACATAACTGAACTAATAGTTTTCATTCTTTTCACTTAGGTCCTTACCCGAGACCTCACCAACTCCGATTTGGACCAAATTTCATATTCACTGATTATTTTAATCCCTTATCACAGATATATGCTCAGATCCAACATGCAAAGGGGTTTCAAACCCAAATCGAAAATCACATATTTATTCTTTACAAAATCATTAAATCATACCAAATCATCATAGATTTTCATGAAATTCACATTTGTCATACTTTTCATAGTGAGGAACTCGAATGCAACATCAAATTTGACATGCAAGACACTTAGGGACTAGAAAAAGCGAAAAGGACTAAACTGCATTTTTAGAAATCGTGTAGAAGTGAGAAAACAAGTTCAAGGAGAGAGTTAAGAGTCTCCTACCTCTAGATCTTGATGAAATACAACTCCAACAGCACTTGGGCACTTTCTCTCACTAGAAACTGAGAGTCTCTCTATAAAATCGAGAAAATGGATCGAAAGTGTAATTTTTCGGACTAAACTGCAAATTTATAGTCCAGAGGACTTTGCCACCGAGTTCACCGCAGACCCCCTGGTGGCGAGCTCCCAGATAAAATTGCAGATGGGTCCTTCCGCAAATATTCTTCCACATTTGACTTTTGTCCCGCAAAATGCCTTTCCTTCTTACATTCAAGTCTTTTTTCGCTTGCGTTTATGTCCCTAAAGTCCCATACTTAACATTTTTGAGTTCAACACTCATCGGTACCCTCATTAACTCATCAATCCTTATTCATATGACCTTTCCGAAGGTCGAGATTTTACACTTTCCTGAAGAGGTTGAGTTTTATCTCCTCCTAATCAAGTTTTGAGGTTGAGTATTTCTCCCTCTTTCCTAAGCTGCCTTTGAAGTGAGCCTTTTCTCCTTCTGCAGAGTTCATTGAAGGAGTTGAGTTTTATCTTCTTCCATCATTGCTCATGCCTTAGAAGTTTTCCTTCTCTCCACCGGTTTTTTAGGCTTTCTGATACATCACTTCAGAGTCCACTAGACATTGCAATTCTTGGATGTTTTGAGATCACCATTTAAGGTGATAATTTGAGACAATACTGTCAGAAGATTTGGTGGGTGTCTCCTTTAAATCCATTAGATATTTGTTGGAGATTATAGAGCAAAACGCAGCGGAAAAGGTAAAATTAAAATTTTATATTCTCCTCCAAAGGATCCACTAATTGTGTTTATACCAGTGAGATAAGATGTTTACTCAAATCAAACGGATGCTTGAATGATTGCAATTCCAAGAAGTCCACAGACTCGTGTCCTTCCTCTGCCGGTGATCCACAGGAACAGTTTGGCAGATACTCAGGTGCTAGCCTCCAATCTCTTCTCCAAGAGATTATGGAACCAATCTACAAATCTTGATACTTCAAGAACACTTCTTGAAGTCTCCAAGAACCAAGGTGGTGCACCAAAACCCAAGAGATAAGCACACTCCCAAGAACCAATTTCTTGGCCACCTACTCTAGTTTTTTGGCCTCTCCTCACTCTCACACACAAAAATCGCCTTTTAGCCCTAGGATTAGGGTTAAGTCGAATTTTTATTCCCTATCATCATGATATGCGACTTGTGTGGTGCTTTTAAAGAGTCCCATTCCTGAAAGTAGGGAATTACCAAATCTAATCAGGGAATCACCAAATCTTGATTATAAAATTACATTAATATTATAATTCAAGATTAAGAGGCAATCTTACTTTAAATTTCAAGATCATATCTTGAAACCTAAATCTTGAATGCACACTTCCCATTGGTTGGAATGAGTCAAGAGGATTTGAATTCTTAATTAAAATATTACATAAATATTTTAACCTAAAATTCAAAATGCATTCTTGAAATTCAAAATGCAAGATCAAATCTTGCATTTAAATATCCAAGAATGCGCCTCCTCTAACTAGTTTTATAGGAATTTAATAAATAAGAAAACAATCCTAACTTTTAGGAAGTTATAACCAACTTATTAATTCCCTTAACAAATTGAATTAAAATATTACCCTGATATCTTAATTCAAATTTAAGTCTTGAATTCAAATTAACAAAATCATATTTTATTAATTAATTCCAAGAGTGAGGCGCCACCTCACCTTGTTATCCAATATTAGAGAATTTAATAAATCAATAATCCCCTAACTTTTAGGAGACTTAATCAATTCATTATTCCCTAATATTTTAAACAAGAATTCAATTGTAAATAGATTAATCAAATTAACTATTTAACAATTAATATATTTAAACTTGTCTAACAAATTTAAATATCACAAATGTAGATTTTATTTAAGACAAGACTTCATGTCTTAAGACATTCAACTATGTCTTAAATTGTGTCACTAAAGTGACTCACGAATTAAAACCTAATTCGTGTCCCATCACAGTATCTTGATCCTGCTCATGTGTGACCCAACAGACCTCACGTGAAACTGGCAGCAAGCCATCTCTATGACTCACAAGTCGAGAGCTTACTCTAGCAAGCCATCACGACTACCCAAAACACGTGAGTTATCATTTTAACATAAACGACTTATCCTTAGTACCACCTTGTCATAATTCCTATTGTCACACGATACTTTGGTCATGGATAAGGCATGGGAAAATCATCCTTGTAATCCAAACCATAACTTTCTCGATTCCTTGAGTTAGTCCCATTACCCTGTGTGACCACACATTCCTTGGACAAACTCATCGAGGGGCCTAGTCAAATATCTCTCAACTTAATGAGGGACAAAATTCCTTATTGGTCAACCACATTCCTCAGCACGGCAAACAACTAAACCCGTACCTAGCCTGTATGGCGTACCCCTTCGTGGAAAGCTTGTTGATTGCTCTCCATCCGCAATCAATAAACTTTTCAAACTCCCTAAGGTCACTAACTGTTCATATCAAAGACATCGTCCATCACTAGCTGAATCAAGAAAATCACTTGGTGATACCAGTTGGATCTAGAATGCCAAGGGAGAAGAGATTAGTTTTCCAGAATCGTCTCTAACGCCCCATGAGAGAGTTTTGCATAGGGTCATAAGCTCGAAAATTCTACTAGCAAATCTCCTGGAGGAGGTTACTTCCGAGAAAGCCAGACTATTAGAATGCATCCTTCGTGGATGGCCTGTTGATTTTGGACAAATCATACATACCCAACTTCGTAACAATCTCCATAGGCGACTTGTCCAAAATCTCTGTTTCGTCGGTCCTTTATCTATTCATCTTTATGAGGTAGCTTCACCTCATGACGATTATCCTCAAGAGAGCAAGGACAGTAATGCCACTCAGAGATTCGAGCTTTATGTCATTGATATTTCTGACAATGAATCAGAGGAAGATCCTGAGGAATACATTCCTCACTATTCTCCCAGTCCCGAGTATGTAGAGTCCACGTTCCTTGAGAAGGAAGTGTCTAGCCTCCGACAGAAAGTGGAAGAATTAAAAGAAGAAATCGCCAACCTTCATACCCGCTTGGATAATATTAAAGCATAAAACATCTACATCAATTAGAATGCGCTAGGGACTAGTCTTAGCTATTTTACTATTTCATTCTAGTCTTAGTTATTTTATCTTTTATAATTCTGTCAATTTTCGGATCATTCAATTTTTAATTATTTTGTCTTTAATTTTTATTCAATCAACATGTTACCTTTCATTTTACATAAATAAAATATTTATCGGACTTTCTATTATTTTATGATCTCAAGTATTCTCGTTAGTAATTTAATTAATTATTTTCCCAATTTTTAAAATTTCCCCTTTTCTTTCCCTTATTTTATTATTGCCCTTTAACATTGAGGACAATGTATTCTTCTAAGTGTGGGGGAGAGAGGAGTAAATTCACGCTCTTACCTTAGTCTTTTCTCCTATTTAATTCTAACATTGAGGACAATGTTTCGTTTTAAGTATGGGGGAGTGGAGTAAGTTAGAGTAACTTACATTTTAGTTTACCCAAAAAATTTTTTGAACAAAATAGGTGATATTTCGAAAATCTTATAAATATCAAATTTTTTAAAAAATTTTCACCTATTTGCCTTGGTATTTGATTTAAATATTCTACACCTTTATTTTTCACTTTTTGAGTAGAATTTGAATTAGTTGAATTTTTAATATGTTTTAAAGTCTTGAGTGAACAATTTCATATTTACGATAAAAGTTTAGTCTTAGTTGTTCTCTGTAAGCCTTAGAATAATCTGAGTAATTTTCTAAGTTTAGTATTATTGTTTAATTTTTATAGACCAATTTGAGAGATACCCAGCCTAGTTGGAAGATTAAAGCCTATAAAAATATATATATATTTAGAAAGAAATTCAGTCTCTTAGTTTGTTTTCTCTAGAACTTGTTTTAATTCTTAGTTAAAGCTTATCAGATTTAATGATTCTTAATATGGTAGAGACATTTGTTTCTCAACCCTTTATTCCAAACACAAGCCAGTTACTATATCTTTCCCTTGTTAGCCCCTTTGAGCCTATACACTATAAGGTGTAAACTTTTAAATTCTTCAAGAAGATGGACTTTTCAATTCAAATCTCAAGGGTGAATTTAGCTAGCAATATTTAAAAAAGAAAAAAAAATGATAAGTCAAGCAAGAAATATCACAAGTATCTTGAATAAAGCTCAAAGCATCAAAGTATTATCACTAGAGCTTAGCAAGAGAAAAAGACTAGCCAGTCAAAAAAAAAAAAGAGAGACCTGTTCCATATGACTCAAAGAGAGCCTTACAGAGAACTAGCAACTTTCTTTTGGTGGATAAGAGGAATTGAATTGTTAAGAAAAACTTCAAAGAGAAGTTTTTAAGTAAACACCGTTTTCTTTTCTTTTCCCTCTTTATTTCTTATAAATATTAGCCTTTATTCTGACATTACAACCCTAGTAAAGACCTCTTGATTAAAAATCATTATTTCGCCTAAAGTGGAGACTTTGAGAATTCCTACATGATAATAGGCCCAATAACTTGGAGGCCCAGAGGACTCGGACCATTAGCAAGCAAAGCCCAACAAAGGGATCACCAAGGCGTGAACGCCAAATGGTCCTACGTCAGTCAAGAACGCCAACAATAGGGCGTCTACGTGAAGATGAATAAGGAAACATCGCCAGATCAATCAGGAATCAATCAGAGGTCAATCAGGATTCCCCTGATTGATTCTCTCATTAATAGCGCCTTGCCCGCTAAGGCATCCTCACAAGAAAGGAAAGTACGTGGGAGCCAAGGATCACAATCAGATCAGCTGAAGATCATAATCAGATCAGCCAAATCGGCTAAGATCACAATCATCCATTTAACCAAATATGGAAATATCTCATCAGATCATCCTCAACTAGTATAAAAGGCAAGCCCTTCACAGAGGACAAAGGTACGCACTCTAGCTACTTTACAGAGATTATTGTGCTCAGACTCTTACTAACTTAAGCATCGGAGGTGAATCGCAGGGCCACCCCTGTGTATTCATTAACTTGCAGGCGACTTCCGACCCAGAGTTGCTTCATCGAACCAGGTAAAGCCCTCCGGCCAAAACCAGGTTCATCACTGGCACCGTCTGTGGGGACTTTTCATTCAAAGTCCTATTTAAATTTTATCAGATTGCTGATCTCGGTTTATGTTTTTTCTTTCTGCATACGAACTCGTAGGTTGAATCATGTAAATTTTTTCTATATTTTTGTCTTTTTAACCTGTGTGTTCATCGAACTAGAAAGAAAAATGACATCCACTCAAGCTGATCAACAGACCTTGAGAGGCTCAGTGGCTCAATCCATGCAGGATTCGACGCTCGCTCCTCCTCCGGGATTCCCTACCATTCAAGAAGCTCCTGCGCTGCCTAACCCAGCACCTGGGGGGCAGATCACCATAACGAAAGAGGATAGGATCGCTGCACTCAAGGCTGACATGCGCATAGAGATGGAAGCACTGCGCAAAGACATCCGAGACAAGGTTATGGGGATGGGAAAGCGAGTTGCTGAAGAGGCTGACCCAGAACCCATACCTCCAGAAGGAAATCCAGGGAACCAAGAACAGCAAGCACCCATGAACCACCCTCCATCTACTCAGGTGGTGGCTCCTAGTCAAACCACCCAACCCACCCAGCAGCAGGTTTGGTCAGGCGCCTACGCTTACCCACCACAGGGTTACTATTATCCTCAGGGGTACTATCCTCAGTACTACCCCGGATATGGTGTCTACGGAGGATCCAGTGGAATGTATCAGCCCACGAACGCCCAGGAATTGGCACCACCAACCAACCCGATGGGGGCAGCGAGAACGCCCCAACTGGCGGAGGGAATCTTTGCCCCTCATGTGCAGGCTGTGGAACTTGACAAGAACTACAAAATGCCTATGAAGTTAACACCTTACACGGGCGAAAAAGACCCGGAAGACCACTTGCTCAGCTTCAAGGCTGCCATGAATATCTCCAATCTAGGAGATCCTCAGAGGTGCAAGCTTTTCCCTATAACTCTAGAAGGACCAGCTCTGGATTGGTTCTCCAAACTCCCGGCAGGTTCAATACATTGCTTTAAAGACCTGGAAGACATGTTTAAGAAACGATTCGCCACCAGCAAGGTATACAAGCAGCCGATGGCGGTCTTAACGGACATCAGACAGAACAAGGGGGAGTCGCTGAGGGATTACTTGGCAAAGTTCAACAAGACATTGTTAAGCATCAAAGAGGTGGATGACAAAATCGCAGTATACTCATTCCTTGCTGGAATTAGACCAGGCCACGCACATAAGGAGCTCACTCATAGGGCTCCCAAATCCGTGGGTGAACTTCTCTCGATGGCTGAGGAGTTCATAACGAAGGAAGACCTGGACAAAACCCAGCGCGACCGCTTCGCGAGAATAGAACCAGACGGGAGAAAGCCGCATAACAAAAACTCGGAGAAGACTGGTGGGAACCAGACGCCAAGGGGTAGGGACCACCCCCGGCGTCCTCGATCCCCACCTATGGGAAGACATGCGGTTTACACAGTTCTCGCCGTGTCCCAATCTGAAATCTTTCATGAAATCGCCAACACGGATCTCCTCCCAAGACTCCCAGACCGCCCTAGGAGGGCAGGGCGAAATGTGGATACCAGTAAGTATTGTAGGTATCACAGAACTGAAGGACACACCACTGATGAGTGTATCGTCTTGAAGGATGAAATCGAGAACCTGATCAGACTGGGACACCTCCCGTCAAGGTTCATAAAAAAAGATGGAAACAAGAGGGCCAGAGAAGACAAAAGCGCCTGTGACCAGAAGAAACCAAAGAGCAGAGGTGCTGATGGCGAAGAAAAGAAAGGAGATCGGCGCAGACCGCCGAGAGATAGCAGGCCAACCGGGATCATCCACATGATCTCGGGTGGCATAGAAAAAAGTGGTGCCAAGACCCCCCACAAAAGAAGGAAGGTGAATCGATCCATACTCAGAATAGATTTCAAAGAAGCATCCACAGAGGAATGATGGGTTGAACCTATAATCTTTACTGACGACGAATTGTGGGAAGTGAACCAGGACTATGACGACCCCATGGTGATCACAGCCCAGATTGGCACCTTCACGGTGGAAAGGATCATGGTGGATCAGGGCTCGTCTGCAGACATTATGTATAAGCCATGCTTCGATCAGCTAGGCATTCCAATGTCAGACCTGAAAGAACACTATGGAAGCCTGATAGGGTTCACAGGCGATCAGATACCAGCCATCGGGAAGATCGACTTACGACTCACTGTGGGAGAGTACCCAAGAGTGACAAGTAACACAGTGGAATTCTTGGTGTTCCAGGCGCCCTCGGCGTATAATGTCCTTCTTGGACGCCCTTCCCTGAACAAGATGCGAGCGGTAATATCCACTGCTCACCTACGCATGAAATTTCCAACTCCACAAGGAGTGGGTCAAGTGAGGACAAACCAGAGAACAGCCAGACAGTGCTATGCGGTGAGTCTTGAGAAGACCAATGATGAGGAATGAAAGAGAAAAACACGGGTAGTCAAGGAAGATGAGAACGCCCCTAAAGGGAGTCCTCAGATGTCTTCGCCTGGTGTCCTGCAGACATGCCAGGAATCGACCCAAAGCTTATCTGCCACAGCCTCAACACTGATGGCAGGCGAGGAGTGATCCAGCGTAAATGCCTGTTTGGCCACGAGCGCTAGATGGCTATCAGGGAAGAAGTGGGCAACCTGCTAGCTGCAGGTTTCATCAGGGAAACCAAGTACCCTGAATGGCTCTCCAACGTGGTACTGGTCAAGAAAGCCAACGGCAAATGGAGGATGTGTGTGGACTTCACGGATCTGAATAAGGCTTGCCCAAAAGACCATTAGCCGCTGCCTAACATCGACAAACTAGTGGACGGGACTTGTGGTCATCAAACAATGAGCTTTCTGGACGCCTTCAGCGGTTATAACCAGATAAAGATGAATCCCGAGGACGCCGAAAAAACGGCGTTCATAACTGAGATGGGGACATACTGCTACACAGTGATGCCTTTCGGATTGAAGAATGCGGGCGCCACCTATCAAAGGATGATGGATCTCTTCTTTAGAGACTACATAGGAAAGAATCTGGAAGTCTATGTCGACGACATGGTGGTGAACACCAAGGAAGGTGGAAAGCACACTGAGGATTTAAAGGAGATCTTCAACCAGCTACGCAAATACCAGATGAAGCTGAACCCCTCAAAATGCGCCTTTGGAGTAAACGGGGGAAAATTCCTCGGATTCATGCTGACCAACAGGGGGATCGAAACTAACCCAGATCAGTGCAGAGCTATCCTAGAGATGAAGTCTCCAAAGTCAATTAAGGAAGTCCAACGCCTCAACGACAGGCTAGCGGCTCTCCATAGGTTCCTGTCGAGGTAGAGGGCGCCTAACGCCACCTCAACAATAAAGCTTTACAGCAACTGTCTCACGTCAAGTTTTGTTTGAAATCTTGTTTCAGTCGTGTCTTTAGTTTCTGTTTTATGTCGAATTTAATTTCAAGTATTATTTCGGTCATGTCTGGTCTTTAGTTTGTCTTTTTCAGAGTGTCTATTTACTTCCATGTAAGCCGTCTTTCGACGCCGAATTTCTATCAATAAAACGAGTATTAAGCATTGATAGTTCTCTTTACATTCAGGTCTGCTGACAGATGCTTACCCTTTTTTCAAACACTTAAAGCAAATAAAAAATTCGAATGGACCAAGGAGTGCGAGGAAGCCTTTCAGAAGTTGAAAGCATATCTGGTTTCACCGCCAATCTTGGTAATCCCAGTTAAGGATAAACCAATCTATGTTTACTTGGCGTCCACAGACGATGCAATCAGTTCGGCTTTGGTGCTAGAGGATGGGGAAGAACAGAAACCCATCTATTTCACAAGCAAGACACTCACGGGAGCTGAGAAACGGTATCACCGTCTGGAGAAACTAACATTCTCATTACTTCACTCAACTAGGAAATTGAGACATTACTACCAGCAATTCCAGATAATCGTCAGAACGGATAGACCCATCAAGCAAATGATAGAGCAACCGGATATCGCTGGGAGAATGTCAGTGTGCTCCGTGGAAATCTCAGAGTATGGGATAACTTACGAGACGAGAAGGGCCATCAAGGGACAAGCTTTGGCAGATTTCATAGCAGAGATGACCGGCCCAGACAACGCCCAAAGTTGGACATGGAACGTGCACATCGATGGCGCCACGTCAAACTCACAGCGTGGAGCAAGAGTAGTGATGCGAGCCCCAGACGGCTCCATCATCGAGCAATCAATCGAGATTGAGTGTCCAGTCACCAACAACCAGGCAGAGTATGAGGCGTTGATAGCTGCTTTAAAATTGGCAGCTAACATAGGCGCCAAAAGATTGGAAATCTTCGCAGACTCCCAACTGGTGGTACAGTAGATGAATGGGGAATACGAGACCAAAGACTCGACCATGGTTCAGTACGCCGAAAAGGCAAAAAAGATCATCGAAGGATCGGGAATGGAGGTCACTTTTAATCACATCTCACGAAGCGAGAACGCCCGAGCAGACGAACTCGCCAAATTGGCATCTAAGCCAAACAAAGGAGGCAGGGACTCCATCATCAAAACAACCCTTAGGGAGCCCTCAATACTAGAGCAAGACATTATTACCACAGAGGAAGTCGTCGACTGGAGGACGCCAATATTCAATTATCTGGACAAGGGCGCCCTCCCTTCGGACAAGAGCGAGGCGAGAAAGGTCACAAGAAGATCTGGCAGATACTTTGTCAGACAAGGAGCCTTATACAGGAAGAACTTCAGTCACCCTGAGGCCAAGTGCATAGTAGGAGAAGAGGTCACCAGAGTGTTGACCGAAGTCCACGAAGGTTTGTGCGCAAGCCACCAAGGCCCAATGGCAATGCGGAGGAAAATCCAAAGAGCAGGCTACTATTGGCCCACACTCCTGCAAGACGTGGAGGGCATCGTCTGTTCGTGCGAGAAATGTCAGAAGTATGCCAATATGATCCACACACACACAGCCCCCATGAACGCCATCACCTCCCCATGGCCGTTTGACCTATGGGGAATCGATATCGCGGGACCGTTCCCGATGGCAGCTTATCAGAGAAAGTTTCTTATAGTTGCTGTTGACTACTATACGAAGTGGGTGGAAACCAAAGCTGTGGCGTCCATAACCTCGGAAGCCATGGAAAAGTTCTTATGGCAGAACATCATTACCAGGTTTGGCGTCCCAAACACATTAATATCTGACAATGGCGCCCAATTCACGAGCAAGAAATTCCAAGATTTTTGTAAAGCTTGTAAGATTCACCACAAAACCACTTCGGTAGAACACCCTGCCACAAATGGCCAGGTCGAGTTGGCCAACAGGATGATCATACAAGGGATCAAGAAAAGACTGGAGTCAGCTAAGGGAAGATGGGTTGATGAGTTCCCCTCAGTGTTATGGTCATACAGGACCGCAGGACAAACAGCCACGAAGGAAACCCCTTTTGCCTTGGCATACGGGCATGAAGCAGTAATACCTGCTGAAGTAAACGTCCCGACTGAGAGGATAATCAACTATCCGAATACCAATGATGCCAACTCCAGGCTCCAGGCCCTGGATGACTTGGAGGAAAGAAGGGAAGTTGCAGCCATCAGGCAGGCTGCCTACAATCAAATGGTTAAGAGGTACCATGATTCCAAAATCAAACTCAGAACTCTCAAAGTAGGAGATTTGGTGCTCAGAACGGTTGAGAACAACAAGAAGGACCCTAGGCATGGCAAGTTAGGGCCAAACTGGGAGGGCCCCTACAGGGTCGTGGAAGCCCTTCCTGGGAATGCCTTCAGGCTGGAAACTCCTGAAGGCAGGCCATTTCCAAATGCCTGGAACATGGCAAAGCTCAAGTTTTATTTTCCCTAAGCGGGTAAGTCTTGTATTAATTAAAACAGTGATCAAACAAGGCCTTGGCGCCGATTGTATTGTGATTTTATATCAATGAAATCCACTTTCTTTCTTTCAACAATTAATAGAGTTAGCGCTGCTTGAGGGGACGCCCTCGGAACAGCAGCGAAAAGGCCCTCGAAGGAGCTTTGTGAGTATGGCACTCACTACCATGCGGACCGACCCTCCCTTGGATGACTAGTCAAAACTTAGCGTATGATACGCAAAACGCTCGAAGCGTGCCCATCGCGAGGCAGCACCTTAGTGTGCAAATAACATAGCAATCGAATCGCGAAAATGCGAGTTATAAACGCGTTGCAACGTAGGGAAAATCAAAGTAAACCAAGCATAAGTTAATAATAAGCACGTTAAGGGCGTTAGCGCCCAAATATTCAAAAAATTGGCACCCGGGCCATTCACAAGTTAGAATTCAAAACGACGTCAAAGTCGTAAGCAAACCAAGTAAAAATCTATAAAGGGCACGCAGACCCAACAAAATGAACAAACAAAGGCACGCAGGCCTAGACGGCAGCAGGAGGATCCTCGGTGGTGGTGGTGCTTGGAGCTTCCTCGGCGCTCTCGCTTGTAGGGGCGCTTGCGTCTGCTTCTTGAGCTGCAACGCCGCTCGCACTAGCGCCTACGTTGGCAGGAGGCGCCATCACAGCAGGGGCTGTCTCTCTAGGAAGAGGAACCACCTCATTGGGAAACCAAGGGAAGTCGTCATCACCACCGGACTCGTACCCATCCAGAGCGTAATTCTCAGGCATACGAGGCATCTTCAGCACAGGGTCGCCGACGATGGGAT
Organism: Chamaecrista fasciculata; assembly: GCA_003254925.1. Lineage (NCBI taxonomy): Eukaryota > Viridiplantae > Streptophyta > Magnoliopsida > Fabales > Fabaceae > Chamaecrista > Chamaecrista fasciculata. The sequence goes on along the minus strand of QANZ01021561.1, from coordinate 54,948 downwards.
CCCGGATGAGCCTATCCACCACGACCTTGTTCGGGCAGATCCTCGTGGTGTCGAGGTTGGGGTTGCAAAGTCTCAGCTGCGCTATGGCGTTTTTGAACCCCAGGTAATTGTAGCGCGAACCCCTCCATTTCACCTGCCTCAAGGCCACATCACTCAAGGTACGGAAGCGCTCCTTCTCCTGCTGCAACTCACCCTCCAAGGTCGCCACTTTCTCGTTAAGTTGGTTGATGAGATTCGTGGCTTCTTGCAGTTGTTGGCCCCTTCGTTCATAGCTGCCCGTGAGGGATTCTTGGGAAGCCTTTGTCACATTGAGCTCGTCCCTCAGCTCAATGTTCTCCTAACGCATTCTTCTGGCGTCATCACGCACAGCGTCCAGTTCGGAGATAAGATCCTTTCGGGAGACGCTGTTGGCCAACACCCGCAGCCCAGCAGCTAGAAGGAATCTCGCAGTTTCTTCAGAGGGGTCCTGCGCATTCTCCATGGACGCTCGAGCCAGGTCGTCCCGCTTTACTGAAGCCGCCTCTGAGAGGGACTTGGAGAGGAATTCCTAGGCGTTGAACCCATCAGCCTCTGGGGTCACTGGAATCAGGGGAACCTCTACAGCCGGGCGTTGACGCTTTCTCGGTGGCTCCCCGTCCTTGGCGGTAGCAGCAGTTTCTTTTCCCTTGGAAGGATGGGAAGGAGGACGCGAGGCCGCCGACGGCTCGCGAATGGTAATGCCCCCGGCTTCCTTGGGGCAGCAGCAGCAGCGGCAGCGGCGGCCGCGAAGGATGTCTTCTTGGAGGTGGAAACCACCTTTCCTTTCCCTTTGTCAGCTTGGGGGCGTTTGCTCCCAATGACATCAGCAGTAGACGCCTCGAGCACTGGAACAGAATAAAACAAGTGTTAGAATAAAACATAATAAAGGAAAAACTTATGCAAGAAGTGGGGATGACATACGACGCTTAGGGTGAAAGGGGGTCTATGGTGATCAACCGCAAGGCCCCCAGGGGCTCATCCACGGTTAGATCTTTCCAGTTGCACTCAAAGGGGCCTAGCCGTGGTCTCCTCCAGGACAGGGGGAACATGGCGCGCTCGTTTGATGCGTGAACCCAAAAGGGGCGCCTCGATCCGGACCCCTCAATGTGGAAGAATTTGTATTGCCACTCTTTAGGGTTGCTGACAGCATGTGTGAGAACCTGGGGGCGTCCAGGGCGTCGGTAGTAGGATATGAAGCTATTATCCACCCAGCGTGGATAGAAAAAATAGAGAAACAACTGTGCAGTTGCGCGAACGCTGTCCCTCTTACATTTGGCGACAAACCCAAGAAGGATACGCCAGCCATTGGCGCTTATCTGGATCGGAGCAATGTTCATAATCGCAAGGAGATCCATGACCGCCGGATTAAAGGGCATTTCGATGTCACAACCCTTGAGAACCTGCTCACAGATCAGGAAGCCCCTTCCGTCAGTGTAGAACATGTCAGGGGGATCCTTCAGATGACTGAGTGTCGAGATTCGGCAACCCGAGGACCGGCGACGAGGCGACGATGTTATTAGTTCTTCGTTGAGGTCCTGGAGGAGCTCGGCATCGTGGAGCCAGGACCAGAATTCTTTAACGGTGTCGTTGGTATGGTCCAAATGTCCCTGTTGCACTTTCTCACCAAGCCTCTAACGACGCCAATTGACCACGGGGCGCGCGTTCCTCATCACTTCAGCGCTATCGGGGCCACAGGGCATGGTCTCGATAGCGCCCTTTACCCAGGGAACGTTGGCGAGTTTCTTGTTGGAGCAGAGGAAACACTCTGGGTGAGCCTGGAAATCGACCTCCTCGCCATAGATTGTTTGCTGAGGATTTCCATCCCCTATGGACGCCCACACAGGGGCAGAGGCATTAAGCATTGAGCACTCCTCGTCCATCGACGCCTCATCCGGAGACAGCATCTCGCGGATCTCTGTGGATGTGGAGGAAGAAGAGGAAGAGTCCACGGCGTCACCGCCTCTCCTTTCCATGGGAGAAGCGAACATTGTCGGCACTGACGATTCAGGAGCCACCTTGTTTCCAGCAGCTGAGGAAACAAGACCATTTTAATACATTTCTCGGAGATTGTACCTCCATCCACCAGCAAAAACGGGGGGGGGGAATGCCCTTGGAAGGTTGTGGTTGATCACCAGACCCAAACCAAAATGCAAAGAAAATAAGAACGAGAAGAAAGTAGAAATTTCGAAATTAGGAAACTTACATGAGTCGAAATCCATTGATACTGGTGGATTGGAATGAATTCCGAAAGAGGAGTTGAAAAATCTTGAGGAACACTGCGAAGAACATGAAGAACAAAATGGGTAATACTCAACTAAACCCAGAAATCCAACAAAGAATAGCGAGAGGTAATGTCGAATCACTTACCAGACAACAACGAACACGGTTGCCGGAGTAAACGAGCAGCAACAACACGGCGGAGTAGTTGGGGAAAGAAGGAGGCAAGCCGAGTCAGAGAACTTGGAAATGCAGAGAAAACACGGAGGAGAAAGAAGATTCAAAGTAAGAAATGTCGAAGTGGGGGGGAGAGAGAGGAGAAATGGCGGTTTTTGAAACCTTTCACGAAAATCGAAGTGCTGCATTAAATGCGCCCCCCTCGGTCCACGATCTGCCATCATGGCAAAGGATAGGCCAATCGCGTGATGACACGTGGCCACGATGAACCTGACATGCAGACTTGAAGCGACAACGAAACATCAGCAGGGGAAGTGAAAAGACAAGATTATGTGGCGTTGATATCAGTAACGCCCCCTGGATGGCGCTGACACCAGTAATGCCCCATCAACCAAAGCACAGTGTATGGCGCTGATACCTGGAACGTCCCCTCAACCAAAGCAAGAGGAATATTCGTGGTTTCTAAAGGGCGTCCAAGGCATCAACGCCAACAACAATGTAAAGTCGACAACGCCCTTGGTGGGGACTCCACTGATGGGGACAGAGCCACTCCTTTTGTTGGGACTAGTGATAATAGGCCCAATAACTTAGAGGCCCAGAGGACTCGGACCATTAGCAAGCAAAGCCCAACAAAGGGATCACCAAGGCGTGAACGCCAAATGGTCCTACGTCAGTCAAGAACGCCAACAATAGGGCGTCTACGTGAAGACGAATAAGGAAACATCGCCAGATCAATCAGGAATCAATCAGAGGTCAATTAGGATTCCCCTGATTGATTCTCTCATTAATAGCGCCTTGCCCGCTAAGGCATCCTCACAAGAAAGGAAAGTACGTGGGAGCCAAGGATCACAATCAGATCTGCTGAAGATCATAATCAGATCAGCCAAATCGGCTAAGATCACAATCAGCCATTTAACCAAATATGGAAAGATCTCATCAGATCATCCTCAACTAGTATAAAAGGCAAGCCCTTCACACTGGACAAAGGTACGCACTCCAGCTACTTTACAAAGATTATTGTGCTCAGACTCTTACTAACTTAAGCATCGGAGGTGAATCGCAGGGCCACCCCTGTGTATTCATTAACTTGCAAGCGACTTCCGACCCAGAGTTGCTTCATCGAACCAGGTAAAGCCCTCCGGCCAAAACTAGGTTCATCACTACAAGCCTATGGTAGGGAACTTAGTCTAAGGAATGACTGGAGAGAAAAATACCTAATTCGTGAGGACATCGATACACTTTTGGAATTGGTCTTATAGAAGTTAGAACGCACTACTTTACAGAGTTACTTGCTTGGTGAATTCTTTAGCTCTAGGTTATGATTATGTGCTAGCCTTGAATCATGAACTTGGGAAAATTCCTTGATTCTTTGGCATATTCTCTTTTCTTCTACTTTGTACCTTTGCTCAAGAGTGCAAAGTCTTAAGTGTGGGGGATTTGATCAGCCCAAATATTGACGTTATTTAGTCTTCTTTTCACGTGTTTATGATGATAATTTATTGCAATTAGACCAATTAATATACTAAGGGCTGCACCAACGTATGACATAATAAAGTGGATAAAATATATTATTTAGCGTTTATTTATTGTATTTTATAAATAGGTGCTACTTAATGGGTTATTTAGTGTTTCATATATCCACACAGGGCCAAACCAAAGGGGAAACATCTAGAATCAACGAGAAGATTACAAAAAGCACAAAATTCGCTTGTGCCGTTGGCCGTGCCGCCGGAACAAGTGGAGGCACACGCCTCTGAGTCAGCATGACGTCAACAAATAAGCTTCCAAGTAAAAATAGGGCGTGCCGTTGGTTGTGCCGCTAGGAAGTCCAACGGCACACGCAAGGAAAAGGTCAAAGACACATTTTGGACGGCCATGATTCAAGATATCGAGAGGCCGTTAGGATATTCCTAATATCTCGTTGTGCTGCTAGCATGTGCCACCGGCACGTGTAACGACACAAGTCCAATTCTATTCCACAATTTGCGGCCCAAGTCTTATTTTCATGCCAATAAATAGAGCTCGTCATTCCACCCTAAGAGGACACTAATTGCTTAATCGCTCAATAGACCACAATTTAGAATAGTTTAGAGTGACTCTGCCAAGATCATGAGTAACTAATTAGGTAGATACTTGAGGAATGCCTCAAGGATGCGACTTGAGTTCTTCGCGCTGTTCATGTAGAGTCCAGATAATGATATTGCATTTATGAGTATTCTCAATCTCTTCATAGGTATGTGTTGAATTGTTTATACATTAGAAAGTATAGTTTCTTAGGATTGTTCTTTATTTTCCATATTTGTTTATTGGTCTGATCTGTAATAATAGAGATTGCTTTGAAAGGTTAATGACAAATTCTCGTATTCCCAAGTATTGGTTGATTTATCTATCCTAATTCTATATCTTTTGCCATTGCTTGATTTCCATATATTTGAAGATGACAATAACATTTCCTATAACTAGGATGGATTGTACTTCACTTATATAATTAGTATTTGTGATTCTGAATACATCATCGGATGTGGTTATTAAATGCAAGTCATATATCTACTCTTTATCATTTATGAACTATGACAGTCCATCTCTGGGGTTTCTCTCAAGTATTGTTTTTATCAATTGAAATTATAACTATCATCGCTTTAACAATTAAACTACAAACTTCACTTCCAATCACAGTTCTCTTAGATCTCATCACTTTGAGTTCCGCGAGAGATTCGACCTTGGGTTAGTATCTATATTATATATTAATATATAGTAATATTTGCGAGGCTCGAGTATTATTAATTTGACTTGACTTGTTCATCAAAGGGCACTTCACGACGGGTGCCCGATCACTCATTTAGTTGAACTACTAAGAGTCTAAGGTCATCATGCCTTACTTCATGGTGTCTACCTCTTTAGAAAGGTTGGCGACTTTATTGCCTAAGTCATCAAACCTTTTCTTATTTGAGCATAAGATTTGTCGAAATTCCTTAAAAGAAGCTAAATGTTAGTCTCATTTGAGATTGAGTGGTTCAATCTCGAAGGCACTAGTGCATCAAAGTGCTGGTTATGGAAAGTGTTTCCCATTTGAGATCTGGCTCTTGGCTTGAATCAATTGTCAAACCTTTGCTCTCTCCTTTGGGACTATCTTTGGCCTTGTTGATACATGGCCGAGACTTCCTCTAGTTGGTGAGGGCGCTCCCTACTCACGTGTTCTCTAGACTCACACACAGGACACTTTGGTACCCTGTTCTTTCAAAAATGAAATTTTGGTACCCTGTTCTTTCAAAAGTGACATTTTGGTACCCTATTCTTTGGACCAATTTCACTTTGCTACCCTATTCTTCCACTATTTGTTACCCTATTCTATCTCTTTTAGTGTACCAAAGTGTTAATGGTGCAAAGAACATGATACCAAAATGTCACCTTTGAAAGAACAGGGTACCAAAATGTCATTTTTGAAATAATAGGGTACCAATGTGTCACTTTTGAAAGAACAGGGTACCAAGGTGAAATTGGTCCATAGAATAGGGTACAAAAGTGTAATTTACCCTAAAATTTATTAATCCCTAAAATATTATAACAGTATACTCTCTAGTTTTTAAGAGACTAAAGTTCTATACTATTTAGTTTGAGAAAATGAGTAATTAGTATATAGTTTTGATCTTTCAAAGACTATACTATATATTTTAATCTTTCGATCAAGGACTAAATTATTAGTTTACTCTCTCAATGTATCTTGATTCTCAATCTGACTTGAATGTCAGCTTCATATAAATCCATCCTATCAGGCTTTCTTGTATGTATCTGCCTATCTATCCCTACACACTCACTCTCACTTTCAGACTAAATAATGATATGATTGTCAATTGTATACCATAAAATGAAATTGGAAAGAAACCAAGGCCACGATGACAATGCAAGCCACAATAGAAAAAATGTTATTGTGAATGGCCAAGGAAGAGCCCATATATATCAAGTTGGATTCCATCAAACTCATTTGATGTCAAATTCTTATGTACATGAATGGTTCCTTCAAATCCCTTCTCCTATCAAGGTCATTCATGTTTGAAGAGGAAGACGAGGCACTAAAATTAGAGGATTCAAATATCAAGATATGTTTTTGTAACTAGAGTATCCACCATCAAAAATACTCACTAGCTAATTCTCTTCGATGAATTGCAGGTAACTCATGGATGGGATATATAATTAGCCAAAAAATTTAAAGTTGCTTCATACCCAAAATTAATATTATATCAAGATATGTATAAAATCATTATACAATAACTATATTAAATATACTTTACTGGCATGTCCATATTCTATCATACTTTTTAGTGACATTTAGGGGCATTTTATATAAATCTGGGAGCTAATTGCATACCTTTATACCCTTTTATGATAGAATATGATGCTTAGAGGTTTAGTGCTTATTAGGACTATTTTTAGTTGATTATATGATTTTTATTGTGTTTATATTTATAGATTGTTCAATCTTGAGAAATCATGTAGTCTTTGGTGTTTTTAGATCAGGTCCTAAGCTTTGGAAATCTCAAGGAAGAGCCGAGGATGCAAGGATTCGAGCCGAATTCATGATGGCTTTGTTGCAATGCTGATTTGGCCTTTGCTAGTTTATTGCCGGATGCCTATCTGGTGGACCTATCCAGCAAACCTGCGTGCATAAATTTGTTTTCTGAAGTCCAAGCTCGATTTTAGAGGATCCAACCCAGCCCAACTGCATTTGGACTAAAAAATAAACTAATTTCTGGTCTCTTAGGGTTTCTTTCCTCATTAGCACACTTCTCCAATGACTTTCCATCTTCTTCATCTCCATTTATTTCCATTTTTGTCCCTTGGAAGCTCCCATGGTAGCTATGGCTGGTTGGTTTGATTTTGGGCTTGGTGGAGCTCGTTTTTGCACCATGAGTAGCTGAGCATCTTCAACCGGAGGAGCAATGAAGTCAAGTTTGAGCTAGGAGCACCATTTGGGGGAGTTTTCTCATGCTTTCTAGGGTTTTTATCTTAGTTTTCTTTCTCCTTAGTTAGGATTATGAACTTTGATGTAAACCTTGGTTATTTTGCTGAACTTGAGAGTTTGATGTAATATTTCCATTCACACTTATTGAAATTCTTAGGGTTGATGTTAATCATGAGAATGGTGACTTGTAGTGTGATAGCTTTGTAATTGGTATAATTACTTTATTGTTTAACTCTTGGTTTATGCTTCAAATCATCAATGCAATGAGGATTTCATTTATAGTTATGAATTTTATCTTGTTTGAGGCGCGTTCATGATTAGTGTGTTAATCCAAGTCACTTGGTTAGTGACTACCTTAGGATGATTAGTTTGAGATGCTCCCAATTTATCTTTTGTTGGTAATGATGACTTGATTGAATTGCTCCAAAAGGTACCTTCTCCATTTGATTTTCACATCTTTGCTAGTGTAGTTCATTTTAGTCCTTATAATTAAAAATCTCAAAAACATTTATTGCTTTGTTTAATTCTTGCGTTAGCTAATTAGATAAACTTTCAAAGAACATTTCCATTGCTTTTACCTAATTAGTAAGAATTTTGCACTACTTGTCATTAAACTATCAAAGAAAACTCCTCAAGAGAAATGACCCGGATTGCACCTCTATTGTGCATAAATTCCGATTATTTAGCCGCCTTACGATGGCCGAGGTCAAATTTGGCCGGTTATCAAGATATGTTTTTGTAACTAGAGTATCCACCATCAATAATACTTACTAGCTAATTCTCTCCAATGAATTGTAGGTAACTCATGTACGAGATATATAATTAGCCCAAAAATTTGAAGTTGCTTAGGACCCAAAACCAATATTATATCAAGATATGTATAAAATCATTATACAATTACTATATGAAATATATGTTATGTATCCAAAGTCATCATTTCTTAAACAATAAATTATTTGGCATAATTTCAATTAAACACTTTCTTAAATAGTAATTAAAATACATTTTTTTTGTAATGTATTAGTGGTCACGCGGTCGACGCGTTTTTATTATTTTATTATTTTTTGAGTTTGTAAATAATATTTTGATAGGAATTCAATTGTTTTTAAATAATTACTTTCTTTATATGATAAAGTGATACTTAATTAAAAAGAAAATATTAAGAAGTTAATGTAATTTTTTTTCTTAATTATTAAGGAAGTTTAGAAAATGAGAGGAAAAAAGAAAAGAAAATTTTGTTAAAGTTTTTATGAAAATATTGAGTATTTGGTATTTTGGCAAATCGGTGTTTATCTAATCCCTTTTTTGGCTGACTAGATGCCCGCTCTCGGATATTCGTTGGCTGCCAGCCAACAATAAATCCTTAATCTTGTCAGAGATCACCATTTGGTGACTACAAAGCTGACCACCAAACATGTTTTATACAAGACATTTTGGCAAATCAATGTTTATTATCAACCATCCGATCACTTTTTAGGTGACTAGGTGCCAACTCTCGAATATCCGTTGGCCGGCAATCAACGACTAATCTCTAATCTTATCGAAATTCACCATTCGGTGAGTAAAGAATTGGCCACCAAACATGTTGTAACGGACAAATACTATAAAAAATGATTATTTTTAATTAATTAGCTTCAACACTCATTATTTTTTAATTAACAAATTTTTTGTTGGTATAAATTGTTGATAAAATCATTCTCGATAATTAATAATCATTTTAGAATTCATATACACGAGAAATAATAGTGTATAATGCATTTCTTGATGATAATTTTATCAACGACAAATAATCAACGATAAGATATTATAATTTAGATAACTATTATTAAAATCCTGACAAGGTTCTAGTAAATGTTTTGCCTTGAGGACAGATATGGTATGAGTTGTCCTTCCTATTCTTCTCCCTCCCTATCTATAAATACTTGTTTTCCCTATAGAATAAAACCACACACTGAGTATTGAGTTGAGTACTAATACTTCTCCTATATCATATATTCTTAGCTTTCTCCTTTATCATTTTCTTAATATCTATAAGCTATGGAAGGTGGAGGTCCCTTCTTTACTGCTCAGCCCCAATATGAACTCCCTGCTTATGGTATTCTCTTTTTCTCTCTCTCTCTCGGTAGAAATTTTTGGATTTAATATTTTTTAATATAATTTTTTTGATTGCTCACGGGATGTCCGAGGCTTTATTCAAACTAATTCTTATTCGGCCAACATTGAGCATCTAGTTATGTGGGAGAGTCTCCTAATAGTGGTAATCGTATTCACAAGGTCTTGAAATTGAGATCTTCCTTAAGCGATATCAAATCACTTATTGTTTGGACCAACTCCTTGTTAGTCGATGTTATTGTGTAATTTGAGTTCACAATTTATATCTTTTTTGAGAAGTGTCTCTCTTTCTTAATAGTGATATTACAATGCCTACGGAATATGCATATATATTCAAAATTATATAAATCTCTTTATGTTAACAATCTTTTAAGGTTTGGGTGTTATTCTTTTAAAATATATAAAATAAAAATTCTTTTATGTATACATATATCCATTTTTTTAATCACTTTTAACATTTTTAGTTCTCTTTAAATCGTGTCTAAAATCAATTTAAATCAACAAACTGTCATCTGAGATGGTAGCAATTTCACTACTTTGGCATTTTGGTGTAGATAAAGTTTTTTTCGTTAAGCTATAGCGTGTTTAAGCTTTTAACTATCATAATAGGTGCCTTTCTCAAATTTTAACTTGTGTGTTACTCCTCAACATTTTGTTGATAAGAAGTAAGCAACTTCAAATTCTAACAAATACATTTTTCTCAAAAAAGAACCGTCTCTAAAACTATACAAAAATGAACTAATTAACCAACAACTAGTTGCAGTTCAAAAAAAAATCACCAACAACTAGTTGCTCCAAGTACTAAGTGGTTTGGTATTACTTAACTAAGTTTGAGACCTTGTAAATGTAATTATTTCTGTTGGGAGACTCTCTCACTGTAACCAATATGACCCAGATTGAATCTAAATTAGCCAATCTATTATAACATTATGCAATGGTTTTTGGTGTTTCAGGTCCATTCGAGCAAGAGGGCAATGGTGGAAAAATCGTAGATCCCACAAACCCTAACAACAATGATGTGCAACAACGTGTGCCAGGAAGGGAACGAGAAAAATTCGTGCCTATCGCAAATGTCGTGAGGATCATGCGTCAAATTCTTCCATCGCACGCTATGATCTCCAATGATACAAAGGAGATAGTGCAAGAGTGTGTCTCTGAGTTTATAAGCTTCATTACAAATGAAGCTAACCAACGTTGCAGGGAGGAGCAACGCAAGACAGTGACTGCTGAAGATGTCCTTTGGGCAATCGAAAATCTTGGGTTCGACGACTACGTTGGGCATCTATCTCTCTTCCTTAGTCATTATCGTAACAGTGGAAATGGTAATAGTAGTAAACCCTCGAGTCCTCGTGTTCCTCATCACGTGGTGCCTCCACAACCTCCTCAAGTTTTTGTGAATCCGATGGGAATGAATGGGTGTTACTATGGGGATATTGGGTCTGGTGATGGTAGCTCTAGTAGTGGAAGTGGTTCCCCTATGTACTATAATCATTATGGTCATTTGATGAGATATGATCATCCTCAGTAAGATGGGTCAGATTGAGGATATATATGCATATTCTGTAGGCATTGTAAGATTTGAAACATTGAGAGAGCTATGGCATATTGGCATTTGAAAAACAAAATAAGGAATATGCTAGATAAAAAAACATTATTGTCTTTGAATTTCTATTTATTATGTTTAGAATGTCAATTGCTGGTTTGTTAAATTGGCAATCAATAATGGAAATCTGCCGTTGGATTATAAATAGATTTGCTTTTTCATATGTTTATGAAAGTGTGTATTGAGTTTAGAAATTTTCTCTCAAACTTTTTTTCTAAGGATTCTTATTTGATGGTGTTAATTGTTAATTAATGTTGTACTGTCCTACTTTAACTTGTCAATCATGATCTTAACATCTTTAAACTTTGATGACTCAAGCAAAAAAATAATGTTTATTTCATCATTTTCTCGTTTCAAGTTAGTCATATAATTTTTACTTTAATGGTTATTTAATTAATAACTTCTTAGAATGACACTTAATTATTTTAAAAATATATATAATCATGATCTCTTCTAATTATTATTCTTAAAGTCATATAGCATTTATAATAAACTCGACTTAGTGATTGCCATGTTATAAAAACTAAAAGGCTAAAGTATAAATTTAGTCTCATATCTTTTACTCAGTTTGCAATTTGGTCCTTTATCTTTTCTTGTTGCACTTTTGGTCCCATATCTTTGGGTCAGGTCCAAAAATTACATATTGACCCCAAAAAATTTTCAAAAATTAGAAATAGGTCCATGAATACATATTATCTAGGGACTAAAATGAAAATTTTAAAAAAAATTTGGGGTCAATATGTAATTTTTGAAAAATTTGTTATGGTTAAAATTACAAAATAGCTCCAAAGGGTACCAAAGTGTTAATGGAAAATATCACAGGGTACCAAAGTGTCAAGTTTTAAACCATAGGGTACCAAAATGAAATAGGGTCAAACCACAGGGTACCAAAGTGTAATTTATCCAATAAAATATACGAAAGTCACTATATGAATAATTATTAAGTTAGTAAAACTAAAAGTGAAAAAAATGAGTTTTTTTTCTTTGTTTTAATAAGTTTACAATATTTTATATTGAGTTTCATATCATTTTTTTACATTTGGTCCACAAAATCAACAAAAAAAAAGGCCCAAAAAATTTTTTTTCATAGACAATAGTGACGCGTTCGGTTTTCTAAAAACCGCTTCAGGTCACTCTTTTATTCCTTTCCTTTTTTAGGTCTTTGGATAAAGTCGTACCATGAGCCATTATGAAAACAAAAGATTAAGATTACCCGATTTTCAATCAAAGATGGTCTTCTTAACATCTTATCCTTCTCTGCAAATGCAAACCACTCCATAATCTTTGCATATGGCCTTGACCTAAATGATAACCATGGAAATCTTCAATTGAGTTATTGATGCATTTTCCAGCAACTATTACTTCATATGCGTGCAGCGAGAAGTAAAACTTAAAGAAATATGTGTGTTCCTAACAATATTTAACATGACATGATCAATCTGACTGCACAGACTTCGATTCCTCCCATTATCATTTTCTGATGGGTTACTAATAAAAATATTTATGTAAGTTACATTAAAGAGAGATGATGAAATGATTAGACAAGAAGCTAATTTCACTATAAGCATTATTAGACTATTCTCTTGGTTGGTGATTCCAATTTCGATTACGATAGGTGCAGTTATAGCATGCCTCGTTGTCCATTGGTGTGGTCCTTGCATAACAATTATTATTGTTATGATAATGTGTTTGACATTGCTCTTCAAGGGTAGGGACATGCCACCAATCCATGTTTGCTAATCTTTTTTTGATAGATAATCCATGTTTGCTAATCAACACACCTAATACCACATAGAAAAGAAATACATAAAAAAAATTTAAAAAATATCAACAATGAAATAATTTAATAAATAAAATTTTAAATTTATTATTTTTTGATTTTTTAATAATTAAATAAAAAACTAAAAAAAATAAAAGAATTTTTTTTTGAGAGTTCTATTGAGCAATTCTCAGGAAATATTGGTGAGGTCACAAATGGTCTCACTTAATAACCAATCTCTTTAGATAGAATCACTTTTACAAAATTCTTCTCAAAGATTTTTTTTTAAATCTTATCCTAAAATTCTAATTGAGAATCAAATTAAAGAGATTATCATATCCTAGAATAAAATAGAAAATCCAATTGAAAATCAAATAATAAAGATTATCTTTTCCTAAATAAAATAAAATAAAATAAAAAACAAACTCAATCTCAATCTACTAAACACTTCACTATGTTAAAACAATATTCACAAAAAAACTTCCCAGCAACGATGTAAAAACTTGATGGGAAATTTCTTTTAATAAGAAAAATGATAAGTATACACTATAAAAAATAGTATATAAACTTGAGTACCAGGTATTGTACCACAAGGAGTTTAAGGATGAAATATTATCTTAAACATCATGTTGTATTGGTTCGATTAATCTGAGCTAACAAAACGAGTATGATTGTGGAAAATATATAATAGGGTAAAATACACTTTGGTACCCCGTGGTTTGACCTCATTTCATTTTGGTACCTTATGGTTTAAAACATGAAACTTTGGTACCCTGAGGGGTTACCCCTTTAGTACCCTGAACAATTTTTTTGTTAGTTTTGGATGGAATTTAGCACATGACCTACACGTGCGCGCTCACTAAAAGTCAATTTTGTCCAACATTTTGCCACAACATAGATAAAAAACTTGCTAAACCAAAACCAAGATGTCATCATTTGTCATACACTCTCATTAATTGGAATCAGAATCAACAAGCATCCAAAGATGCATATTGTCATGCATTTGAAATTGCGTTGGCGTATATGTATGTGCCAACGAGAAGATCGTCAATGAAGGACCATCACATGAAGGTGGAGAGCAGGGGACGTAGGATTTGAATACCCGCCACGTGTGCGGCTAGGATCTTTCAGCTCACTCGTGAGTTAGGTCACAAATCTGACAGCGAGACTATATGGTGGCTTCTCAAACATGCCGAGCCGGCGATAATTGACGCCACAAGCATTGTTTCGGCCATAGCTGTCTCTATCAGTGGAACCGTGAAGATTCTGACCACTTCGTCATTGAAGCGAAAACACTCGTCAAGTAGCGAGTTCGTGGATGCAAACCAAAACGACGTCGTCTCGCAGTCATCCAGTTTGGCTCTAATTCAACCTCTGGTACCACAAGGTTTAGTGCTAGTTTGGATAGTGGGAAACTGGCATAAACAGTGGTGAGCCACCACTTTTTGTTATTACATTCCTCATGTAAATGAATAAATTTAGGATAAAGTTTGAGTCAAAATAGACATTAAATAAAGTTTTCAGGCAAACCAAATTCCTCCCCCTCTTCTTTGCCCCTCTTGAACAATACACTTACTATACCCCAATTCATTTAAAATTTCATTAGCCCAAGAAGTATCGCACTTTTTTCCAAAATGGTAACACACGAAGGCTTGTAGCTAAAAATGTAATTCTTGAGAGTCTTGAGAAAAGTGGGATTTCCAGCCCCATAGCAATTCCAGGAAAGGCACTGCATAAAAATCAAGTAAAAAGAAGAAATCAAGCCTCATGATCACGGTGGGCAACATCCTCATGGCGCCATCTTGCTGATATTCAACCTCAATTGAGCATGGCACTAAAGACTCTAAAGCATCATCACTAATCATAGCATTAGGTGGTTCTGGGGGAACACCCTTACTTTGAGTGGATCACATCAAAAGGCCCTTTTCACGTAAGGGCGGAGATCCAACTGTAGACAAACCACCACGGCAGCCCTCCTTCAAATCATAATTCTCATTCTCATCATCATTCATAGTGGGCTTTCTAGACCTTTTAGAGGGTCCAGCAAACCTTCCACCACCCCTTGGTTTCATATAATAATCATTACAGGATCCAGAAGCCTACTTAGGAGAGCCATCATTATCTTCTTGATGCGGTTCCCAAGGTTAAAGAGAACACAAAACCCCAACACACAATATAAAAGAAATAAATAGAAGGAATGAAACCCCCAACTATTAAACCCCCAAATGACAAGTGCAAATGTAAACGCAAATAATCGGTTGATTTTAAAAACCAAGAATGAATTCACCACAAGTGATTACCTTGATAAGAATTAAATCTTGATGCAATAGAAGAAGATAAGCAATCATCTCCTAAGGATTCTTTTTACAGCCAAGAAGAAGAGAAAAACACAATGACCTATTAAAATTCCAAAAATCTCGTTACAAGAAAGTTAGTGGAGTATTTATACTCTATGGAATAGAAAACCCTAAAATCAAATGGGCTCTAGTAACATTCCATCAATTAAAGCCCAATTAAAAGATACTGTTTAAAATAAACTAATATAATAGTTTTAAAACACTAATGGACTTTAAATAAGAAAGCCCAAAACATAAAACTAGTTCAATAACTAATGGACGTCAGGTATAAAACCCCAAAAACAATGATTTTCGTCCAAAATAGAAGCCCCAATTTTAATTAGCTTCGTATGCCCAAAAGAAGATGATTTAGGCCCAAATAAGTCTCCACATGTGTAGTGCTTGGGTCCAACTCTTGAACTTGATATATTCAAGCCTATAATATGTTGAAAAACTCCTCTTTCAACCCAGACAAATAAAGTGTCGTTTTCAACCTTTTTTGAAGGTTTATTTGTCATTTGAATTGTCCAAGTTTCTTTCATAAGCTCGCTCGTTGACTCCTCGATATTTCTTGATATGGAAATGCCACCCCCCCCCCCCCCAAATTCTCGCATCATCCCCACTTTCCTAAAAAAGTCTCGTCCTCAAATTTGAAACCATGTAATAAGTAGAGTGATTAGCAAATTTACAAATATCAAGCATAAACTTCTCACCTTAAAGATTAAGCATGAATTTATATAAATCAGGTGGCTTAAACTTATGCTCATCGTACTTAAATGCAAAATATCTAGAATTAACCACTTTTGCATGTGTCCAACAAAAACACTTGGATAACATATACAACATATGCATACTAAAATGTTCTACTAGACAACAATTTTATGACACTTTAAGAATCATCTCATGCATAAACCAAGCAAGCATCCAAATCCTATTTCCATGAAATAGAAAAACTTCATGTGAAGCTCACGTGACCCTATTCCACATACCCAATCCCTAATTTCTCCTCCATTTGTGCAGAAATCATGATTGGAGAATGGAAGAAAATGGTGAGAATGGGAGTTAGGGTTCACGAGGATGTGGAGATAGGATTCAATATCTGCAAAATGGAGGGGAAATTAGGGTTCGGTATGTGGAAATGCATCACGTGAGCTGGACATTGTCCTAATTCCCTTAGTTTTGGATGGAAAATACCTCATGGGACCCTTTTTGTTAACAGAGAAAACCACATGCCCTTATTTGCCACTTTTTAAACCACAGGAACCCTTTCTGTAAATGAGTCAAACCAGAGGGACCTTTTATGTAATTTACCCTAGAATTTAATGGAACTATTATTCCCACATGCATCAATGATATATTCTAGAACATCATCAAAACTCATTTTAGGAATATAAAACCCTCTTGAAATTAGAACAATGAGCCAAACAAAATATATGAGTGTAAACAAAGCGTCCTTTGTAAGTATTATTTGTTATGGCTGGACTGTGATCCCACTTGAAACCACGCTCTCTTTTTAACTATTTTTGTTTCCCACGCTCATTTTTCTCTTAAAAGTTAAGTGCTTCTCCACACACAAAATCTATTGGCTCCTGCAACAAAGGAATAACACCAATAGACAAATAATTGTTAGTGTTAGAAAAAATCAAAGAACTCTCTTCCTCATCACAACATTTTACTTCTTCACTCTGATTTTTACTCTCCATTGGGCCACTGATTTGATTTTCTTCTTTTTCGACCTCTTTAACCTCATTATTCTCTTATCTCTTTGGAATTTCATCTAATGAACTCTCAATATTTCTTTCTTTTTCACTGTCAATTTCCATATCACTCACTCTTTTCTCTTCCTCTGCTCACTAATTTGTTACAACTTTCGCATAAACTTCTTTCAGTGATAATGGCACAACTAAATCATCTACCTGCACATTAGGAGTATATCCAACACAATCAGTATAAAAAACATTCTCTGCTTGTGTAGAAATTTCCCAAGCAGATTCATCCTTTTTATCAAATCTCCTCTTAAAGTAAGATCGATCATATCGCTTCCTTATCACTCCTTTCATCTCATCCCATGCACTAATATGATCCTCCTCATAACCCCTTCGAGAGCTTAACAACTTATCCCACCAAATTGCAGCATGATTAATAAATGAAAAAGAAGATAATCTAACTTTCTTTTCATCAAAATAATTATGACATGCAAATTCTTTCTCAACCTCCTTCTCCCACTTTAGATATGAATCATCATTATTCATTCCTCTAAAATTAGGGATCCTCTTTTTAGTGTAATTCACACTTCTACTCTTCATCTTATGCTCCTCTAACAATCTTTCCAGTCGATCATTTGATTTAGAAAACATCAACTCAAGTCTATCAAACATCTTTATCACAACATTCATGTTAAAATGATTATCTTCATTCATCATACTAAGCTGCAAGAAATTTTGAGCAAACAAGAAATCCTCACAAAATTACTCCCTCACATGTTTTACTCAAGGAAGCTCTTCACTCATGTTTCAACACTCTAGCCTCTTACCACTCAAGCCCTCTGCCTTCAATTGCACTTCAAAATCAATTCTCACATATGTAAAAAAAATTGAGCAAATAGAAAAGCAATGAAACATAAACAAGGACAACATGTTGGATATTATTATAAAAAGCAACTAAATGAAACACAATTATTATCAAAGGAACGTTGCCATCACATTAGTTTCATATTTATTAATAGGTATATCATCTTTGGAGCGGTTGGAATTTAATGAAAAAGTATAAAAGCATATAAAGCTAATGAAGCAAATGAATGTAGATAAATGGT
This sequence comes from Chamaecrista fasciculata, assembly GCA_003254925.1. Lineage (NCBI taxonomy): Eukaryota > Viridiplantae > Streptophyta > Magnoliopsida > Fabales > Fabaceae > Chamaecrista > Chamaecrista fasciculata. Next base: position 36,954 of record QANZ01021561.1, on the reverse strand, counting down.
GTGTTATGAGGATGTGGCCGTTGGAGTGTTTTTAAGGTAATTAAATGGTAATATATATATATATATATATATATATGAGCAAGTGCATTCATGTTTATATATATATCTGCATCATAGGAGATGTGTTGTAGAGATTTGCACACGGTGAAAGAAAAACTAAGACACATTCATACATGAATTTTATATATTTGGATAGAGAAAAGGTGTGGGAGTGAGAGTCTCATCTATCTCCTTAGTGTATAGGTGATAGATCAAACAGGCAAGTATTTGGTTGTTGTATCTTGGAGGTAATGCGTCTATATACCCACTGCACCGGGTGATATGACTAAATTAACCCGTGGGAGGAATGAATTACCTTAAAGAAAGCGAGATATCCGTGCCTCAGCCCAGGACCACGCACCTTTATTCACTAACATTTTTTGTGTTTTTAGGTGTTTCTCTTATTTTCAGGTAGCAACTCCAACACAACACACTTCAAATCTAGAGGCAATTAGACCGAACAAATAAACTGAAATTGAGCACACACGGTAAAGGTAAGTATGTCACTTAGAAATATATGTCAATTAACAAGAAGCAAGTTGTCAATTATAATGTAATAGAGGCAAAAGCACACAACAAAAAAAAGCAAAAAAGTTAGAAACTTAGAGAAGAATAAAAGGCAACACTAAGGAAGAACATGCAGAATTAAAAATCTCTCAATGAGAAACCCCAATTTGATGCTATACAACTAAACAAGAAGCAAGAAAATGAAGAAAACAAGTTCTTTTTTTTTTTTTTATCAAGTAACACAAAGAGCACTCTGAAACACAACACACAAACTTAGCCCTAAAATTTCCAAAAAAAAAAAATGCTACTTCACAAATTTGGCTATAACTTTACGTGCAGTACTCTAAGTCGTGCGATTCCAAATCGAGGTGAAAGATGAGATTCTCAACCATAAAAATGACCTACTGCACGTCAAAAAATACAACGTCAAAGTGGACAAACAACGTGGAATTCATATCAGCCCAGAATTTCTAAAGGCCACATAAAACCGATTCAACTCAATTTTCTTTTTCATTTTTTTTGTAGAAATTGGAAGAACAGAAAATGATAAACAAGATAAATAAGAATTTATCCCAATTCACAACTCTGATATCAAATGATGCGGAACCACAAGGTTAAAGAGAACCCGAAACCCAACACACAATATGAACAGAACAAATAGAAGGAATGAAACTCCCAACCTACTCAACCCCCAAATGACAAGTGCAAATGGAAAGGCAAATAATCGGTTGATTTTAAAAACCAAAAATGAATTCTCCGCAAGTGATTACCTTGATAAGAATTAAATCTTGATGCAATAGAAGAAGATAAGCAACCCTCTCTTGAGAATTCTTCTTTCAGTCAAGAAGAAAAGAAAAATGCAATTCTCTATAAAAACTCCAAAAATCTCCTTACAAGAAAGTTAATGGAATATTTATACTCTATGGAATAGAAAACTCTAAAATTCAATGAGCTCTACTAACATTACTTCAACAAAAGCTCAATTAAAAGATAATGTTTTTTTTTTTTGAACGAGAAAAGATAATGTTTAAAATAAACTAATATAAAGGTTTTAAAACAGTAATGAACTTTAAATAAGAAAGCCCAAAATATAAAACTAGTTCAATAACTAATGGACGTCAGATATAAAACCCCAAAAACAATTATTTTCGTCTAAAATAGAAGCCTCAATTTTAATCAACTTTGTATACCCCAAAGAAGATGATTTAGGCCCAAATAAGTCTCCACATGTGTAGTACTTGGGTCCAACTCTTGAACTTGATATATTCAAGCCTATGTTGAAAAACTCATCTTTCAACCCACACAAATAAAATGACATTTTCAACATTGTTTGAAGTTCCATATGTCATTTGAATTGTCCAAGTTTCTTCCATAAGCTCGCTATATTTCTTGATATGGAAGTGCCCCCCATGTTCATATCACGTCTGCAGCTTCTTCCATATCATTATCACCATCACTTATAAGCCCAGCAAGAGCCAAAAATCATGAAGCTCCACTTTCATCCTCCTTGTTAGATTTTCCACTAGATAACACATTGGAAACAACCTTTGAGGCCTTCCCCTCCTCCTTAGCAGGCTGATCATTTTTCTTTCTAGGTTTTCTAGTCTTTTTGGCAATCATCCATGGCCCAAACTTAAACCCCTCCTCCTCCTGTGGATCAACATTAGTTTTAACTACAGAGGCCTCATTATTAGCATTTGTAGTATTAGAATTAGAATTTGGGAATTTTTCAGCATTATGCCCATAACACCCACATTCCAAAACACACCAAGTGAATGCTCTCATATGATGGTACACTTGATTATCCAATTTATATTTGGATTTCAAAGACTTGTTGATATTGATCTCCATACAAACCCTTGCGAACTTCTCCCTAGTTTTCTTTTGAGTAGTAGAATCAACTTTGATGGTCTTCCCCAAAATGTTACCAAAGCTTGTAAGAAATCTATCATCAAAGAGGTCAATAGGTAGCGATGGAAAACGTACCCAAATAGAAATAGTGTCAATGGCATTAGTGACTGGGTTAAACCCTTCGAACCACTTGCGAACAGCAAGATAATGATCTAAAATAATCCACGAGCCTTTGAATAACGCAATATTATGATGTTACATGCAAGTAAACTTCACCAAATAATAATCATTTATTAAATCAATAATCTCAAAAGACCCCTTACAATTCCACAAATCTGTCAATTTCTTTTCCAGAAATTTAAACACCATGGTTTTTCCTAGAAGTTTAATGATTAAAGAATTATTCAAGGAAGATCTTGCATTCGTGAACTTTCTTGTTGTAAAATAGACACCTAGAGGAAGATTGGTCCCCATTAGGGTCATCCGAAAAAGAAAATCCATCAAGGTTAGCTTGATTTAAATCTTTTGCTCTAGCATCATCACCATTATCTCTTTCTCCATTCGACATGTGGCTATCCTCATTAACTCCTGGGTTAAAACCTAAAACAACATCCTTGAAAGAACTTGGCACATGAGCTTGAGAGTCATCATCCTATACTAAAGTATTGAGATCATCATAATAAACGGGCCCACTTTGATGGTTGGAGAAGCCATCATCAGCACTCTTAACTTTTTCTCTTGGTATGGATCAGAGCATCCGAGAGAGCTTCTTGGAGGAATCTTAGGACAGAATTGGATCATCTGTAGTGTGTCATTACAATGTAGTGCAGAGAGAGAAAATGTCAGTGGAATCCACAGATCTAACACTTTCTCTCTCTACATTATATTGTAGTGGCACTATAGAGGATTCAAGTCCATATTGAGACACCATTTTAGGATTGATTTTTTTTTTACCAATTACAATTGGGCATGTTTAATAACAACGTAACATCATCGAAGAAACAAAATTTATGGGCGTATATATTTGATTTTATTTTAAATTTTATCTATTTTAAATTTGATTCTAAAAGTGCGATTTTGAAGATAGAATGAAAAAATGTATGACAAAATTCATTTTAAAGATTATTTTGAAAATAACAAACTAAAAACATACATTTAAAAATTTATTCTAGAAACAAATTTAAAGGAAATTCACATTGAAATATAATAATACCATTGATCGATGAAAATCAACTTTTCACGTATTTTTTGTTTTTGAACTAATTAAAAAAACACATTTTTCATTGTAGGATTTTGATTATCATTTTGAATTTAAAAATTGCCAAAAATCTAAAGTAATTTAAAAAAATTTTAAGATTTGTCATTTTTCATGTATTAAAATAGTAACAGATAAATCGTAAAGAAAATATATTTTTTTTTTATAACTTTCACAATTGACAATAGGAGGATTTGTTGGATAATTTTTTAAATAAACTTTGTTGGACATATTTGATAACAACCTAATAAAATCATCGAAGGAACAAAATTTATCGTCATAGTCACCAAAAAAAAAAATTAATGGGCATATATTTATATATATATATATACTAGAAATGGGTGAAGCCATATAATATAAGATATATATTTGATTCTGTTTTTAATTTTATCTTTTTTAAATTTGATTTTAAAAATTAGATTTTGAAGATAAAATAACAAACTAAAAAGAGAGCAGAGATATTAGACACATTGTTATGCTCAATATCAATCTACTTAAAGAAATTATAATTAAGTCTTTATGATATGTTTGACTTCTATATATTTTTTAATTTTATTTTCTTTTGTATTTCTCAATAATTTAATTATATTTTCAAATTTTAAATATTTTGAAAATACATAGAAGTTGGAAATTGACCGCAATGTTATTGAGATAATCTTATAACTGACTTCTACAGCAATATATTTTCTATTTGAACCCACTCTATGGCTAAGGGTCCATTTTTTTTAAAACCACAAACATGAAAACAACTAATTAAGACAAAATATTAATTTTGTTCTTAAATTTTACATTAATTGTTAATTTTTTCTAAAATCTCTTTTTGTTATCAATTTCATCCACAATATTTTACTTTTTGATCAATTTTAATTATTATTCTTTGCTCTTACCTAAATAAAATATTAACGGCGGAATTTATCACAAAATTAAAACTTTTGCCATTGAATAGATGAAAGGTCCAGTAGGCCCAGGATTGTAAAGCAAAACCCAATTATATAGTGTAATGGAGATACATGACTTAAGTGAGAGGCATAGGAACTCCCATTGAAAATGGGCCCTTATCATAATAAAAAGATAGTAAGCCCAAACATGAATTTTCAGATGCAATGATCCATTAACCAGGAATAAAAGGTAATGTTGTTGCAAAATTGAAATTGGGCCTTATCCCAATGAAAATGTGGAGCCCAAAGTGAAAAAGAAAAATAACTCTTCACAATTTTAAATTTTAAAAAATATTTGTATTAAAAAAATTAAATTAAAATATTATAAAAATTAGGGTAAATTACACTTTGGTACCCTGTGGTTTGACCCTATTTCACTTTGGTACCCTGTGGTTTGAAACTTGACACTTTGGTACCCTGTGGTATTCTCCATTAACACTTTGGTACCCTTTGGAGCTATTTTGTAATTTTAACCATAACAAATTTATCAAAAATTACATATTGACCCCAAAAAATTTCAAAAAATTACAAATAGGTCTCTGGATACATATTATCTATGGACTAAAATGGAAACTATAAAAACTTTTTGGGATCAATATGTAATTTTTGTAAAATTTGTTATGGTTAAAATTACAAAATAGCTCCAAATGGTACCAAAGTGTTAATGGAGAATACTTCAGGGTACCAAAGTGTCAAGTTTCAAACCACAGGGTACCAAAGTGAAATAAGGTCAAACCACAGGATACCAAAGTGTAATTTACCTTAAAAATTAAATTAAATTATAAAATAATAAAATAATTTTTATTTTAAAATTACAATAATTATAAAATGTAAATTAATCACTTTGGTGTCTTTGATATTACTTAGTGATGAACTTACCCTCTCTTTGAACTATTGATCTCATCTTGTTTCATTTCTACGTGCCACGTGTTCCATGCACCATTTCCTCTACTGTGTTAATTTGAAAAGTTAGCTCTTTTTTCTCTCTACCATTCGCAGGTTAAGCAAAATAATATAAAAGGAAGTTGCAATTTTTGTTTGAGTTTTTTTTTTTCATAACTAGAAGGAAAGTACTCTTAGTCTCTCTTACCATAAATAATTAAAAAAAACTATATATCAACATATCATTATTAATTAATAGTCGCTTTTATGGTCAAAAAATTTTAAAAAAATAATTTAAAAGAAAACATATTATTTAATTCCTAATTTTACACTGAATCTGATAATAGGCCTAATGACTTGAGGCCTAGAAGACTTAGGCCATAGGCGTTCAAAGGCCCATCAAAGGAATCCCTTGGGTGAGAACGCCAAAAGAGCCCTACACAAGCAAGGCACCAAGCCTGTCGTGACAATCGAGAACGCCAATAGCCAGGCATCCACAGAAAGAGTCCTAGCATGGTTAAGGCACCAAACGCCCTACGTCGGTCGAGGACGCCAACAACCAGGCGTTCACGAGAAATAACAACTTACTCCCGTATCCTAACCAACAGATCTGCGAGGATAACGGACAGTTAGGATTTCCACCAAGATCACAACTGATTTGGCCAAATCAGTTAAGATCACAGTCGACCGGATCAGGCATAGACGCCACTTTCAAACATATCCCACGAAGCGAGAACGCCCGAGCCGACGAGCTCGCCAAATTGGCGTCTAAGCCAAACAAAGGGGGAAGGAGCTCCATCATCAAAACGACCCTCAGGGAGCCCTCGATACTGGAACAGGACGTTCTTCCTACGGAGGAAGTCGTTGATTGGAGGACGCCGATATTCAACTATCTGGAAAAAGGCTCCCTTCCCTCAGATAAAAACGAAGCAAGAAAAGTCGCAAGACGATCCGGCAGATACTTTATCAGACAAGGAACACTATACAGGAAAAACTTCAGTCACCCGGCGGCTAAGTGTATAGCAGGGAACGAAGTCACCAGGGTGTTAACTGAAGTCCACGAAGGCCTATGTGCAAGTCACCAAGGCCCAATGGCTATACGCAGAAAGATCCAGAGAGCAGGCTACTATTGGCCCACGCTACTACAGGATGCAGAAGGCGTCGTTCGCTCATGCGAGAAATGCCAGAGGTATGCCAACATGATACATACACACGCAGCTCCCATGAGCGCCATCACCTCCCCTTGGCCATTCGACTTATGGGGAATCGACATTGCAGGGCCATTCCCAACAGCGGCCTATCAGAGAAAGTTTCTCATAGTCGCCGTAGACTACTTTACGAAATGGGTAGAAGCCGAGGCAGTGGCGTCCATAACTTCGGAAGCCATGGAGAAGTTCCTATGGCAAAACGTCATTACCAGATTTGGACTCCCAAACACTCTAATATCTGACAATGGCGCCCAATTCACAAGCAGAAAGTTCCAAGACTTTTGCAAAGCTTGGAAAATTCATCACAAGACCACCTCGGTAGAACATCCGGCTACAAATGGCCAAGTTGAGTTGGCCAATAGAATCATCATACAAGGAATCAAGAAAAGACTGGAGTCAGCTAAGGGAAGATGGGTTGATGAGCTCCCCTCAGTCCTATGGTCATACAGGACCACGGAACAAACAGCTACGAAAGAAACACCTTTCGCCTTAGCATACGGACATGAAGCGGTCATACCTGCCGAAGTGAACGTCCCGACTGAGAGGATAATCAATTATCCAAACACCAATGACGCCAACTCCAGGCTCCAAGCCTTAGATAGCTTGGAAGAAAGACGAGAGGTTGCAGCCATCAGACAAGCTGCATACAATCAGATGGTGAAGAGATACCACGACTCAAAAATCAAACCTCGAACCCTCAAAGTGGGAGATTTGGTGCTTAGAACCGTCGAAAACAACAGAAAGGATCCTAGACACGGCAAGCTCGGACCAAACTGGGAAGGCCCCTACAGAGTCGTAGAAGCCTTACCTGGGAACGCCTTCCGACTGGAAACGCCAGAAGGGAAATCACTCCCAAACGCCTGGAATATGGCAAAACTCAAGTTTTACTTTCCCTAAGTGGATTAATTTCATTTAAATTATGGCATTGTTTAAAGAAGGCCATAGCGCCAGTTGTACTTTGCTCTCATAATTAATGAATTACCTTTTTCTCTTCAACAAATAATGAAGTTGGCGCTGCTCGAGGGGACGCCCTCGGAACAGCAGCGAAAAGGCCCTCGAAGGAGCCTTGTGAGTATGGCACTCACTACCATGCGGACCGACCCTCCCTTGGATGACTAGTCAAAACTTAGCGTATAATACGCATAAACGCTCGAAGCGTGCCCAACGCAAGGCAGCGCCTTAAGGTGCAGCACAACATATCGATCGAATCGAAAAACACAAGTTAAAAACACATCACAGAATGGGAACACTTACGGCAAAGGAAAATCAAGCATAAAAATAACATGCCAAGGGCATCAACGCCCAATCATTCAGAATATGGCACAACAGGCCAATATTAATCAAAAAGTCAAAACGGCACCGACGCCGTAATCCGATTAAAATTAATAAAAATAAAAACAGGCACGCAGGCCCAAGAAAAAGCCCAACGGCACGCAGGCCTAGGCGGCGGCAGGAGGATCCTTAGTTGTAGATGCACCCGAAGCTCCCTTGGCGCTCCCATCTCCTTGATTGGCGACAACGCCCTGAGCACCAACTCCCGCATCTGATAAAGGCGCCGCAGTAGATGGGGCCGCCTCCCCTGGAAGAGGAATCTCCATGTTGGGAAACCACGGGAAATCCTCGTCGCCTTGGGACTCATAGCCCTCCAAATCAAAGTTCTCCGGCATACAGGGCATCCTCACCAAGGGGTCATCCTCGTACGGGTCCCGAAGAAGCCTCCCCTCTACGACCTTATTGGGACATATCCAATCGGTACTGAGGTTCGGGTTATGCAGCTTTAACTGCGCAATGGCGTTCTTGAACCCAATGTAATTGTAGCGTGATCCTCGCCACTTCACTTGCCGCACAGCCAAAGCACATAGCTCTTCCAATTTTTCCCTTGTATCCCGAAGCTCTTCCTCCAAAGACGCCACCTTAGTATTCAGCTGGGCGTTTAAGGCGTTGACTTCCTTCAACCGATTCCCCCTTCGGTCGTAATCGCCTTGCAGAGACTCTTGGGACGCCTTCATCACGTTGATCTCGTCCTTAAGCTCAATCATCTCTTGACGCGTCCTCTTGGCGTCTTCACGCGCAGCATCTCTTTCGGACAAGAGGTCCTTCCGAGAGACGCTGCTAGCAAGCAACCGCATCCCTGTGGCTAGCAGAAATCTGGCCCCTTCCTCAGCAGGATCCTGAGTGTTTTCTGTAGACGCCCGAGCCAGATCATCTCGTTTCACTGAGCCCTCTTCAGATAAGGACTTAGAAAGAAACTCCAGCGCATTAAAACCGACTTCCTCTGGAACCGCCGGAATCTGCGGCACTTCTACAGTGGGGCGTCGACGTTTTTGCGGAGGCTCCCCATCCTTGGTAGTAATCGCGCTCTCTTTCCCTTGGGAGGATTGAGGCAAAGGTCGCGGAACCGCCACAGGCTCCCGAATGACAACGCCTCCGGGCTTCTTCCCGGCGACAGCAGCAATGGAGGCGGCGAAGGTAGTCCTCTTGGGAACGGTTTTGGGAGCATCCACCGCCTTCCCTTTACCCTTATCGGCTTGACCTCGCCGATTCCCTATGACATTGGCTGATTTAACATCGAGCACTGAAACAAAACGAAGCAAATATTAGAAAAACTTGAATACACGAGTATAAAAAGAACTTATAACAATAAGTGATAGCAACACACAGCGCTTAGGGTCAAGAGGGTCAGTGGTGATCAACCGCAGCGCCCCCAAGCGCTCATCCACGGTCAGGTCCCGCCAGTTACACTCGAAAGGACCCAAGCGCGGCCTTCTCCAAGACAATGGAAACATGGCGCGCTCATCTGAAGAGCGAACCCAAAAAGGACGTCGTGATCTCGACCCCTCTATAAAGAAATACTTATACTGCCACGACTTCGGATTGCTGACAGCATGATCAAGAATCAGAGGACGCCCAGGACGACGATAGTAGGAAATGAATAGGTTATCCACCCATCGTGGATAGAAAAAGAAGAGAAACAGTCGAGCAGTGGCGCGCACGCCATCCCTCTGGCATTTGGCAACAAATCCAAGGAGAATACGCCAACCATTGGCACTCAACTGAATGGGGGCGATGTTCATGATCACCAGAAGATCCAACACCGCCGGATGGAAGGGCATCTCAATATCGCAACCCCGAAGCACATGCTCACAAATCAAGAACCCTCTGCCGTCAGTATACAACATATCAGGACCATCCTTCAGATGACTAGGAAAGGCAATGCGACACCCAGAAGACCGCCGATGAGGCGAATCAACTATTAGCTCCTCGTTAAGATCTCGAAGGAGCTCCTCATCATGGTTCCAACACCAAAACTCTTTAATGGCATCATTGGTTTTATCCAAGTATGGAGGCTGCACTTTCTCGCCAGGATTCTGGCAACGCCAATCAACGACAGGACGCACGTTCCTCATTATTTCGGCCCTATCGGGACCGCAAGGCATTGTCTCTGGGGCGCCCTTGACCAAGGGAACTTTAGCTAAACCCTTGCTGGAAGAAAGAAACCACTCGGGATAAGCCAAAAAGTTGACCTCCTCTCCGCAAATGGTTTGCACAGGATTGCCATCTCCTATAAACGCCCACACAGGGGCCGTAGCCTGAGACATTGAGCGTTCCTCACCCGCTGACGCCTCATCCGGGGATAGCATCTCGCGAATTTCAGACGACGTCAAAGAGGAGGAGTCCGTAGCGTCACCGCCAACCCTGACCGAGGGAGAATCAACCCTTGGCGGCGCTGACGGCTCGGGCGCTGACGACCCTGGAACCATCTTGTTTCCAGCAGCTGTGGAAACAGGACCAGTTCAGTACACTTCTCGGAGAATGCACCTCCACCACCCAAACACCAAAAAGAGAGAAAAACAAAAGAAAGGGGAGAAAACCCATTGCATAATGCGACTGACCACCAGACCACAAACAAAACCCAACCAGACCAAAGCGAAAATGGCAAAATCAAACAAGGGGCAACAAAGGTTTTGGAAGGAGAAACACTTACATTTGTTGAAGTCCATGATCGATGATAGTTTGGCAGGAAACCCACGAAGTTTGGCAGAAAACCCACAAAAAAGTCGAAGAACCCGATGAACACTGCAAAGAACATCAAAGGCGCAACGAGTAAGTACGAGCAAATACTGAAGAAGTCAGGGAAATGACAAAAAATGGCGGAACATTACTTACCAGACGAAAATAGCTCACTTGATTATCAAAGGCAGCAACCAGAAACAGCGAAGCAGAGGAGGATGAAGGAAGCGACGAAAGCGAGAAATGCAGAATAAGAGGAAAAACGCAGGAGCAGAGAGAAAACAAGAGAGTTTGAAAAATCACGAAATGACCAAGTGAGGGGGGGGGGGGAAGAGAGGAAATGGCGGTTTTCTCCAATTTTTCACGAAAATCGAAGCGCTGCATTAAATGCGCCCCCTCGGTTCACGATTTCGCCATCATGAGAAAGGAGAAGCGAATAGCGTAACAACACGTGGCCACAATATCTCTGACACAAAGATTTCAAGCGACGCGGTACATCAGCTAGGAATACGAAAAGACAGGTTTGTGAGGCGTTGATGGCAATCAAAGCCCCAGAAAATGGCTCTGGCATAGCGAACGCCCCCGGCTCTGGCGTAAAATTTGGCGTTGATAACCGTAACCTCCAACAATCGCGGAAAGAGTAATTTCCATTCTAAAAGAGCGCCGACGGCGTCAGCACTCATAGGCATCATAAAGGCGACAACGACCCAGGAGGGGACTCCACTGATGGGGACAGAACTTCACTCCTTTTGTTGGGACTAGTGATAATAGGCCTAATGACTTGAGGCCTAGAAGACTTAGGCCATAGGCGTTCAAAGGCCCATCAAAGGAATCCCTTGGGTGAGAACGCCAAAAGAGCCCTACACAAGCAAGGCACCAAGCCTCTCGTGACAATCGAGAACGCCAATAGCCAGGCGTCCACAGAAAGAGTCCTAGCATGGTTAAGGCACCAAACGCCCTACGTCGGTCGAGGACGCCAACAACCAGGCGTTCACGAGAAATAACAACTTACTCCCGTATCCTAACTAACAGATCTGCGATGATAACGGACAGTTAGGATTTCCACCAAGATCACAACTGATTTGGCCAAATCAGTTAAGATCACAGTCGACCATATCTAGGTCAGAAAGATCTCACTTCCCCAGTATAAAAGGACAGCTCCTCTACTGGAAAAAGGTACGCACTGTTTCCATTTACACGCATTATCGCTCTCAGGCTATTTACTGACTTAAGCATCGGAGGTGAATCGCAGGGCCACCCCTGTGCTTTCATTGACTTGCAGGTGACTTCTGACCCAAAGTTGCCTCATCGAACCAGGTAATGCCCTACGGCCAAAACCAGGTTCATCAGAATCAATTAATTAGTCCCTGAATAATTAAAATACACGATCTAATCTTTTGAAACTTCAATTGTCAACAATTTGAGTTCAGTTTCAATTGTATCCCAAATATTTTTGTTTAACAATTGTACTTTTAAATTGGGGTTACAATTGAAAAAAAAAATTTGAGGTACAATTGAGGAGATGAAAGGAAGAGAAAGTAACCTCAAGGAGACCCACTATACGAGAGTATGGGAGATTAAGAAGAGTATAGATTTTAATTGAGAAAGGATCAAATTCTATATATTGATAATTAAAAATAATGTATTAGAATGCATTCAAAGGGTAGAAAAATGAAGTATCACAAAAATATATATATAAAAAAAAGAGATTTTGAAAAGCACCGTAATATATGGTTGGTGATACAATAATTNATTATATAAAATAATCAATTTAAAAATCTTTACTCCACCTAATTAAGTTTATAATCAAATTTAGCAATAATTATAAGGTAAGACTTCAAAAAATTCAAATTACACACACACAAAGTAAAATAATACTAAAAGAATAAAAAAGTTTTTAAGTTTTGGGGGAAACAATATTTTATTTCCCTCCAAATGTTTCAATTTTCAATCCTCTAAATTTTGAATTTTGAAAAAGATTCATTGCACGTACACAAATTTTTTTTGAAATTTACAAGACAAATAAGGAAGAAAAATAAAACGTATTAATTCCTAATAAACAATGAACACCAACCAAAAAAGAAAAAAAGAGTTAGAGCTAGCACAATTTATTAAAGGACATTGATGTTGAAAGCTTGAGTGTTAGAGCAGCCAAGCTCTGGATCGTCAAAGATGTTTTGTTTATAATTGAAGGATTTCAGATCTCCAAGAACCGAAACCTGAATCATAATTTTAAATCGAGGAAAGTATTAAAATAAATTGCAGAACTTACTAACCTGGACGTCATCGCTAATATTCTATATCTTGCTAGTGGCTCTGCTCCACAAAGACTGATCTCCAAACGTTGATCTCTTCGTTACGAACTTCACCAAATGGTGAGACTCTACCTACTAGAGGTAGAGCCATGTTTCCACGACTGATCGCGGAAGAAGAACTCGAAGAGAGAGAAGAAAATATAACTATGTGGGTTCTCTCAATATGAGAGCCCCCTTTCCAACTCATGAAATTGAGCAACTTGAATGATGGGGAACCACTCCTATTTATAGGAGAATGGGAAAGCTCCCAACTACTAACTATCCGATGTGGGACTTTATTAAAATAGTCCACATTCCAATGAGTTAACCCATAACTCAATTGAACTCCCATATGGGCGGATATTTCGCCCACAAAATTCAACATACTCCCACTCGCACATGGTGGAAGGCCATGACATTCCTTATCATAAAAGGAATTTTCTATCTCTCAATCTCTTGTTGTTTTCTTTCATACTCCGTGTCAGTCGTTACCGCTTGGCACGATATGTGGGAGCCTTATTCTAGAAGCCTTTTAGGCCCAGCAATAAGTGATGCTACAACTCAAAAGGTGTGATGATGTGACCACTTTTCTCATCAAAAAATAAAGGTACCATGGTTCCTTAGACATGTCCATATACACAGCTAGTCCAATCCCTCTAAGTCTATGACAAGACTAGGACTTTAGCCACACTCAATTGTGATAGGTACCCACATCCACGAGATCCTCCAAAGGGATCACATAATGGGTCGACCTCAGGATACTACCACACATGTATATGTCAACAAAGTCTTCCTTTCGCCCTCTTATCAATTCAATCAAAGATAGCTGCTTTCCTGATAGACTTCTATCGGACCGTATTTTGCCATAGCCTCTTAGAAAGACATCAAAGTAGCATGCACTACCTTCTCTCTTCATGACAGAGTCAAAGTACATAAGGGTACCTTCTTGAAAGGACTGGCGCATCCTTTCAGGGACTCACACAACATTGAAGCAGGGATTGATTCACACGCTTCCCTCTACGGTGCTTAAAGCACATGCGGTATGAAATGCATGTTGTGGTGTTCTCGAGCGTATGTCGATTTCGATCATTCATCTTTACACCACATAGACCCTAGTCCAGATTCACATAGAATCTGAATTGAGACTGCTACCACGCTTCGCTCGCTTCTCACAGCGCCAAGCGGAGCACTCACGTCTGGCTACAAGCATTATGTATAGCAGGGATTCATAATTCGATCACAAGACTTTCTCGTTGTCTTAGTGGATCTCATCCTAGTACACTTACTAAAGCGACTTATCTATTCTTTATTTGGTGTTTTCCTGTCCAACACTCAGCGTTTTTCAGCTGCCTCTAGATATTCACATTTTATCCAACCATGGTGTTGAGGAAAAACGTTCAAGTCTCATCTTGGCCCACACCACTTGTGTGTCCAAGGCGGTTGCTCGTGTGAGAGAGACAACCTCCCAAGCCTGTACGACATACTTTGTATATTGTATAATATTCTTACTTCTTGATTTGCACAAAATAAAGGTATGCCTTATAGCAATACACCATATTTACAATCAAGAAATAGTGCTTTTCTAAAGCTTGTCCTCATGACATAAAGTTTAACACATAAACTATATTAAATTACCTTGATCTATGCAACTCTATAAATTTCACATGTCACAAAACATGTTCTTAAGTGTTGGTGATACCAATGACTAGTTTATTGGGGAACCTATGTTCCTTCAGGAATCTTTTCCTTAATTAGAGCAAGAATGTGATAGCCTGATGTATCTAATACACTAATTTTATAGCTTGTATTCTTCATATAGCCAACCCACCACTATGGGACTGAGAGGAGTTAGAGCCAATGCTCCGTCATGGGTCATCTTGCGAGAACCCCCCTCCACGATTACTTGGTGCGTACACTAATATCACATGGTAATTTACAACTGTGCAACAACGTCTCATACAAAGTTGTGTTGCGTCCTTCGATGGTACTTAGGCTTTCTTGGTGTAAACCATAGCTGTTTGGCCTAGGAGACCAATGTCACTGGATTGTCGGCTTTGTTTGAGATGTCCAAGTGACATAAAATCATCCCAAGCTTGACTGCCCCTCATACTGCTGATGATCATGCAACGAACTCTATGTTAGAGAAATGCATGAACATTTCTTGCTTCGGCCAAGTGCCTAGCTAGAAAATACACTCAAACATGGACTTCTATTTATCCAAGTATTTTACCCAATCAACATCAGTGTGACTCACCACTTGTAGGTCATTATGATGAAAACAACTGATTGTCAGCAGTGCCGTACAAGTACCTTAAAATCTCTTAACAGATCTTTATCCTAGATTTGAGTGATAACGACTCACTAAGTCAACTACAAAGAGGTGCGACAAAGCGAGTACAATCATCATTGTACTTCAAGCTACCAACCGCATGTGTGGGAATTCATCTTCATGACTCCATTTTCGACTTAGTCTAATGGCACAAAGAAAAACTCAAACTCTTGCATTTTCTACTAAGGCATCGCTAGGGTTCAGATTCCTTCATAAAGAATCTACCAAGAACCTCTTCTATTTTAGGATTCTTGTGACAGAGTGAGCGAATTCTTGGAGCGATCTCCATGAACTCAGACTCCCATTGTCTATCCCATTCCTCCATCTTAAAAGATGATAGGATAACCATTTTAAATGGTTGGAGCAGCTCATATGTTGTTTCTAGCTGACCATATGTCTTCAACACACAGTGTGAGGGTAATGAAATACTCTTCAACTTTCTTGACATGGACTAAGTGGTCAATTACCACGAGTTTAGATGAAGGTGTGAGATCTTGAAAGATCACTGGAGTTAGCACATTTGTGCTCCTAGCCTCTTGCCACAAAAACTACATGCTCATGCATGTAAACCCTTCACCTAGGTTGTCATTCAAGTAAGTGGTCTTAACACAATAAACGAGAAGGCTTCGTCACTTTCGATAACTAGAGACGAAAGCTAGAATCAGACTTTGTCCACACAATAAACGAGAAGGCTTCGTCACTTTCGATAACTTCTTATCGCGTGAACCTCTTCACTGCTTAGTGTGCCTAGTAGTGGTCAATTGACCCATCTACCTCCCTCAACCTTTGAGAGCACACTTGTTCTCAAAATGCCTTACAGCACCGGGTAGATCCACCAAGTCTTGTACTTGGTCTGTCCTTATAGACTTCGTCATCTTTTCTTTCATCACTATAGTCCACCATTTACTAGCAGGGCTGGAGAGAGCCTTTTTGAACTATCTTAGGATCTTCTTCACATGAGAGTTACTACTACTCCATTACTCACCTTAGATTGTGCTTCGTGGGAGACATGCTTCACGTAAGCATAACTCCCACTGGACTTGACAACTGGAGGTGCGTCTATACGCTTCTCTTGGTGTGTTGTTGATCCTCCTCCTCTTAACGGAGGTGCACATTCTAAACTCCATCTCCCTTGCTAGAAAAGTTAGTCTTAAGGAACGTTAAATCCTTAGACTCAAATTTTGTGACCGTAGGGTCTTCATCCTTGCTAATGAAGATGTATCCTTTTGAGTGATCAAGCTATCTCAATGAGATAAGCTACTTGCCTCTAAGGGCAAGCTTCCCACACTACTAGGAAGGATCAATTGTGCTATGAACCCTCATGGTCTTAGCCTACTCTAATTAGGTCTTTTACCCAAGTAGTATGATGGAGATTGTGCCCTAGGGCCAATCATCTTATAAATATGTTGTGAACATATTAATTAATTTATAGAGATAAATTAATGGTTATCATATTATTAGCATGTTTACTATGATAACAATCCGTGATTAATTATAGGATAATTAATCTAAAATTGTCCCTGGTCGCTCATTCAAGTGGGAACTTGAAATGAACCAAGACCATCATGACCTCGGTGCATAGGGATGCATGCACTAGATGCTGGTACGAGAGTCATGGTGCAATTACGTAAGGAGTTACGAGTTGCTGGACTGACCCGGAGATTCCTGCATGGGTTTTAGTCATTAGCTAATTTCGCCTGTACACTTGTCATGATGCCCTCAAGACCTGAGGTCTTCATCATTTCGGCGTTGTAGTTGTCAAACTTTGGCTTAGTCTAACGTTACCAATAGCAGGGTAGCCATAAGGGCTAAGTACGGGTTTGGTTGATTACCGTGCTGAGGGATATGGTTGACCAAGATGGAATTTTGTCCCTCATAGAGATGGGAGATGTTTTACTGGGCCCCTCGATGAGTCTGTCCAAGGAATGTGTGGCCACACTAGAAATTGGGACTTACTCAAGGAATCGAGAAAGTTGAGGTATGGATTTTGGATGACTTTCCCATGCCTAATCCACAACCGAAATATCGTAGGACAAAAAGGGAACTTGACAAGGCGGTACTGAGGTTAAGTCGTTTCGGCGTTAAACGATAACTCACGTGTTTTGGGTAGTCGTGATGGCTTGCTAGAGTCCGCTCTCGACTTGTAAGTCATAGGGATGACTTGCTGCCAACTTCACGTGGGGCCTGCTGGGTCACACACGAGCAGGATCAAGATGCCACAACGGGACACGAATTAGGGTTAATTCGTGAGTCACTTAGGTGACACCGTTTAAGACATAATTGACTATCTGGGACACGAAATATTGTCTTGAATAAATATCTACAGATATATGATATTTAGATTTGTGGGACAAATTTAAATATATATATNGACTAAAGATATTATGGTAATATCTTAAATCAATATTGTTGGAAAATAACAAATTAGTTATAACTACCTAAGAGTTAGGTTTGTTATTTTAATTTATTAAATTCCAACAAAATCCTATGGACTTGGCGCATGAGGCTAGGATCTCTTGGGAAGATTTGATCTTCTAAATTGATTCTCCAAGATTGCATTTGAATTCAAATTATAATATTAAGTGATAAACTAGAAAATGGTAGCACTTACCTAGTTCACCGGAATGGGCTGCAAGAGCCAAGAGTTGACCAAGAACCTGCAAGAGCTTCACAGGGGGGCCCTGCGAAGTGTACTCCGACGCTCAAGTTAGTAAGAGAATGATAAGAGAGTAAGAGAATTTCCGAGTGTAAGAAATAGCTAACCTTGAACTGCTGAGTTGAGCTCTATTTATAGAGCAGGGGGAGAGGTGGTCAGCGCGCGGGGCGGACCACGTAACCAGACACGATCTCCACCAGCGGAGATGGTGGAGACCGAGATTTGTGGAGCAAGGCAATCGTGGGTTGTTGCTTGCCGTGTTGTCGGGCGGTCGCCATAATACTGGAGAACGTGGGTGTGAACAAGTCAGTAGCCCACGATCTCCCGTAGCGTGGATTGCGGAGCGAGGTAGTCGTGGGTGACTAAGTGTTAAGCTGGAGGCGGGCGCCATGCTCTTGGGTGGAGGGGGGGCGCCCCTAACTGTGCGGAGCGAGGTAGTCGTGGGTGACTAAGTGTTAAGCTGGAGGCGGGCGCCATGCTCTTGGGTGGAGGGGGGCGCCCCTAACTGTGCGGAGCGAGGTAGTCGGGCGCCCCCTCCTGGGTAGAGGGGGGCGCCCCTAACTGTGCGGAGCGAGGTAGTCAAGCGCCCCCTCCTGAGTGGAGGGGGGCGCCCCTAACTGTGCGAAGCGAGGTAGTCGGGCGCCCCCTCCTGGGTAGAGGGGGGCGCCCCTAACTGTGCGGAGGGCACTTGATTGGTTCGAGCGCGCTTTGCATGGTGTGAAGGGGGGAAGAGGCCCGGTGCAAGGGCCGTTTAGGCGTACGCCCAAATAGTGATGTATCACAAGTCCCTCCTTAAAGAAGCCAACGAGTGCGTCCGTCGCTGCCTCTTGGCGGGCGCGCAGTGAGGTTGGTTTGGGAAGCGAGCGATGGAACCAACGCCGGGGTCATGCGCGTGGTGTAGGCGGTCGCCTGGAGGTAAAGCCTTGGAAGCCTTGGAAGCAAAGCCTTGGCGGCAAAGCCATGGCGGTAAAGCCTTGGCGGCAACCCCTGGCGGCAAGCCCTTGGCGACAAACCCTGGCGGCAAAGCCTTGGAGGCAAAGCCTTGGCGGCAATCCCTGGCGGCAAAGCCTTGGCGGCAACCCTTGGCGGCAACCCCTGGCGGCAAACCTTTGGAGGCGAAGCCTTGGAGGCGTACGCCCAAATGTGCAGGAGTACTTGTCTCCACGCGAAGGATAAGAAGGTCGGGCGTCCACATCGAGGGGATATGGAGCGTCGAGGTTGCCGAGGCGGGCGACCATGGGAACATGGAACGTCAAGGAGCCCATGGCGGGCGGCCGTGTGGAAGCGGTGATACTGGTGTTACATCAATGCGTCCGCCCATGGGATTGAGAATTGCCAGAAGCAATTAAGTCTGCTGAACCCCGACCTGAACGAGGCGGGCATGAGATCCCTATGCGGGCGGAGGATGATGAGCCGGGCGGGCCAATGCCTGACCCGCCGGGTGATGGCCATCCATGGATTGGAGTTGGCGGAGGGGCGATCGCAGCTCAGGCCGGGCGACGACGGGTATGTGCCTCCGGGAGATGTGCAGAGCATCGCGGGGAATGAAGCGGGTATGGGGCAGCCAGGGATAGCCCCAGATAGCGGAGGCGGAGAAGGTAGTGGCGAGCACGTGTCGGGAGCGATCGCCACAGTGATTTCGGATGACTAGGACCTCCTTTGTAAAGAATTTGTAATTTCGGGGGTGTGTTCCCCTTTCTGAGTTTGTATAGGGCATGTGCGCCCTTTTCTATTGAAGAATTGTATGGCCGTGTGGCCAGGATTCATGTGAGGCCGTAAGGCCAATGTTTGGATTAGTGCGATAAATATGCCCGTTGCAATGCTTTATCTGTTTGATGTGTTTGATACTTGCGCAAGTGTATGTATGTGGATGTGTGTGTCCGCCCAACTGAGTTGGCGATCGGACTGGGGGGCTAGCCAGCCATGAGTTAATGGACCAGCATGGCGTATGAGCAACTTATCGGCTCATGGGCGCGCGGAGCGCCTGGAAGAAAGCTTTTGGAGGCGTCCCTCCTGCCTTCTAGCTCTTCTTTGGAGCGTCAATAACTTACACGCTGTAAGTTGTACAGATTAGGCTGCGCCTAAGTGAATGTAGTGGAAATAAGTGTGAAATATACACGAGTCGTGTGAGATGCTCACCGTTCGCTCCGGGAGCCCGGGAAGGTGCATTTGGACAAGCGCGTCCGATGGTGTAGGGCGAGCGCCCTCTACCTCATCAGGTAAGGAGATGTATAAGCATAAAGCGTGCACCGTTCGCTCCAGGAGCCCAGGAAGGTGCATTTAGACAAGCGCGTCCGAAGGTGTAGGGCGTGCGCCCTCTACCTCATCAGGTAAGATGAGATGTAAGCATAAAGCGTGCACCGTTCGCTCCGGGAGCCCGGGAAGGTGCATTTGGACAAGCGCGTCCGAAGGTGTAGGGCGAGCGCCCTCAACCTCATCAGGTAAGATGAGATGTGTAAGCATAAGGCGTGCAAGAGGTTTTGCAAAGGGAAATGATATATCATTAAGTAAATATTGTTGCCCCCCATGGGTAGGTCGGAGCGTACATAGATGATATAGTTGGGCCTTAAGCATTTTAGGGGAAGGGAGCTAGCACAAAAGAACATAACAGACATGAAAAGAAAAGATTGCAACTAATCTTAAGGCCGGGCGGCTGCTACGCCCATCTAGAGTTAGCTACAGATCTAAGAGGTGTCAGCCACTGGTGTGGTCTACCTCGTCACGTAGGTCCGTTATATCCTAGAGCTTGCCGAAATGACTCTCGGAGGCGAGCTGGTTGTCCTCCTTAAGTATGAAGTCGCTGACTTGCTTCAGCAATGTGTCAAGGGTCTTCGGGTTGGCGAGCGCCAACTCGTTAGAGACCTTGCCGGGGCGGAGGCCCTGCTTGAAGACGTGGATCGCCACGCTATCCTCCAAATCCTCCACCTCGTGGTAGCGCTCGGAGAAACGCTTGAGGAAGTCCCAGAGGCTCTCGCTGGAGCCCTGGATGAGGTCCGCCATGACAGTTGACAGTTTCTTGTAGACAATGCTGGTGGCGAAGCGCTTGAGAAAGGCGGCCTCCAGCTCGTCAAAGTTGTGGATAGAGTAGTCTGGCAGGCGGGCGTACCAGTGGAGTCCTTCCTGGCCAAGTGTGGTGGGAAAGAGTTTGCATTTCTTTCCCTCTGTGAGGGACGCCAGCTGGACGTTCGCCTGGAACGCCTTCAGGTGCAGGATTGGGTCTGCGGCTGGTTCATAAGGCGCCATTTTGACGGGCATCTTGAAGCCCTGTGGTACAATGTCACGCTGGATGGACAAGGCGAAGGGTCCCTTCTGGGGAATAAAGGTACCCGGCTCGTCCTCAAGCCCGACGGCGAGCGCGTTTTGCTGGGCCGAACCAGCCGTTGTGTTGGGGCGGCCGGTAATCGACCGCTGAGGTGTGCTGTGAGCAGAGAGGCTTTGGAATTCGCGACGAAGAGATTCCGTCTGCTCCTTCATCATTCCACGAAAGATGGACATGATGTCCAAAGCCTGGAAAGTTTGGCCCATGGCGCCCATCTCGGTCGCGGGTGGTGCTACTCGAGAGGGTGCTCCCTCTTCCCGATGTTCTTCCCGTTCTTGGTGCTCCTGAGAGCCAGGGGCGTGCTCCTGGGAATCAGAGGGGTCATCCAAAAGGGGATCGCGAGGGGAGTCGTTATGAGCCATAGCAAAGTGGAGATCACCTAGTTCAACAAGGTAGACGTTGGTGAGTTAGCTTTTGTGAGGAAAAAAGCAATAGAGGACGAGCGTGGAAACCCGCAGAGTTCAGCAGGTGAGGAGGAGGGGTCCCCACAGACGGCGCCAATGATAAACTAGAAAATGGTAGCACTTACCTAGTTCACCGGAATGGGCTGCAAGAGCCAAGAGTTGAGCAAGAACCTGCAAGAGCTTCACAGGGGAGCCTTGCGAAGTGTACTACGACGCTCAAGTTAGTAAGAGAATGATAAGAGAGTAAGAGAATTTCCGAGTGTAAGAAGTAGCTAACCTTGAACTGCTGAGTTGAGCTCTATTTATAGAGCAGGGGGGAGAGGTGATCAGCGCGCGGGGCGGACCACGTAACCAGACACGATCTCCACCAGCGGAGATGGTGGAGACCGAGATTTGCGGAGCAAGGCAATCGTGGGTGGTTGCCTGCCGTGTTGTCGGGCGGTCGCCATAATACTGGAGAACGTGGGTGTGAACAAGTCAGTAGCCCAAGATCTCCCGTAGCGTGGATTGCGGAGCGAGGTAGTCGTGGGTGACTGAGTGTTAAGCTGGAGGCGGGCGCCATGCTCCTGGGTGGAGGGGGGGGCGCCCCTAACTGTGCGGAGCGAGGTAGTCGTGGGTGACTAAGTGTTAAGCTGGAGGCGGGCGCCATGCTCCTGGGTGGAGGGGGGCGCCCCTAACTGTGCGGAGGGTACTTGATTGGTTCGAGCGCGCTTTGCAGGCTGTGAAGGGGGGAGGAGGCCCGGTGCAAGGGCTGTTTAGGCAAACGCCCAAATAGTGATGTATCATTAAGGTAATATTATAATTAGGAATTCAAGTCCTAAAATTATGATATTAATGTAATCTCATAATTTAATAATTTGATAATCATATAATTTTGGGATTCCCTAATTATAATTATCAAAACCTCAACCCTATATATATGAGAGAAAAAGTCGACTTTCCTATGCCTCATGATACTCTTGGAATTTCGACTTTCCGTAGCTAGTTCACAAGAGCAGAATTCGATTTTGGCTTTTGGTGAAGAGAGAGAGAGAAAACACAACCCTAGTTTTCTTAGAGAGAGAAAGTGGCGCAAACCCTAAAAGGAGTTTTAGAGTTTGTGACAAGGTTGTGTGAGATCAAGGATAAGATTCTTGATCATAGGCGCCATCTAGTCTTGGAATTTGAGAATTGTTCTTGAATTCAAGAACACCGTAGATAAGGTTCTGGTTCACTTGGAGAAGTGATGGAGGCTAGCACCTGGGCATCTGCCAAACTGTTCATGTGGATCACCGGTGGAGGGAGCACACTCGGAGTGGACTCCTCATATTCGTAAACACAAAGAATTGCCGATCGATTTGGGTAAATTCTTGTCCTTATACTGATACAGATCTATATAGCGGATTCATTGGGAAAGAAGTCGCTATGTGCCTTGTTTTATTATGTTTTGGTTTAAATTTTAAATTTATATCCGTTTCCGCTGCGTTGTGTGCATGGCGATTTCCCAACAATGGTATCAGAGCCACGCTATTCTTGGATCTGTATTAGTTTTGGTGATTATACATGTGATGTGTAATGTATGTTTTACCGCTTTTCAATTGGCATGCTTGTTGATGTTTTACGAAAAAGATCCACCATAAGGTTTTGGAATTAATGCAAAAGGTGCAAAATATATGTATGAGATACATATGAAATCAATATGATTGATTTGAAGTTTTTCTTGAAATTCTAGGCAAAAGTCGAAATTCCATATAATTATAGTTAAAATCGTTTTTATTATAATTATAAAAGGGGTGGCTGAAAATTTATTAAAATTATGAATTTTATAAAGTTTTCATATCAATAATTTAAATTCTTGAATATGATTCTTGAATTTTATAATTATTGGTAATGGGCCTAATTTCAAGAAAAAGGCATGTTAAAATTGCACAATCCTAATTGAACACAATACAAAATCGGTTTTGATATGTGTGTTTGATATATCGTGTTTGACATAATTGTATGAATTGTTCATATATGTAATTGTGTGGTGTTGGATATGGCTCTAGGTTTTTGGTGTATACGGCCTGCGTGTCGTCTCCCTCTATCCGATGTACCTCAATGTAACTGGGGTTTACTCTCTTGTAATTTTACCCTTTCTTTTTAGAAACATTCTCTCATTGGCTTGGGAGAATTATTAGGATAGGTGGGCCATATCTAAACACGGTGTATGTTTGCTTTACATTTAGCTTGTATGTGATACAAAGCGCTAGATGTATGTTTAGGACGCGATTTTAACATGCTATTTACAATTTCAAACGCTACAACAACGTATGCGATACGAGCGTGGGATTTTGCATATGATGCAAGATCCATGCACATGGGGAAATAAACATGTGGCATGACTCGTTTAATTTTAAAAGGAGTTTTGAAATTAAACTATAAAACAGAACAATTTTAAATATTTAACCCTTTTAGAAAATCTTAAGTATTAATGCCATCAATAAAACACCCTGTGGAAATCTTGTTCATCATAGAGCGGTGATCGCCCTCAGCGGCACGTATCTATCTTGACCTTGAGGACACACGGGTGAATGGGAGATTCAACGCAACGCCTCGTTGAAGTCTTGGCATGCTAGATGCGGTGATCGCCCTCAGCGACACGTGTTTGGTAGGGCCTTGATGATACGGGGGTTAAAGCTTCTGCCTCGTTGTTTTGAGTCTAGCCGTTCACAAGTTTTATTGTGTGACTTAATGGGGTTATCAAAACGGTTTTGGACCTCAAGGCATTAGATGGGATAAACATGTCATAATAAGTATCATATGATGATACAGTCCCATAAAGATCTAAGAGTCACATATGATGTGATTGGTAAAGAGTTACCTACCTAAATAGCCAAAAGGTGCATGATAGCCCTCAGCGACGGTAAAGTTTGGTGAAATATGGGTCTTAGCCACTAATAATAAATTTTACTGGGTTTTATAAAATGGTGGACATATATTTTTGTTGGGAAATCACAGAGGGAGCGCAGCGGAAGAATTAAAAATTTTAAACTAAAACTCGAATAAAACTAAAAGCTAACTCTGTGATTCCTTCCAGGATCCACTAACTATGTTTATACTAAGTAAGAAAAGATGTTTACCTAGTTTCAATCGGTGACTTATCGTGTTCGCGAATTTGACAAGTCCACTGAGTGTCCTTCCTCTACCGGTGATCCACACGAGCAGTTTGGCAGATGCCTAGGTGCTAGCCTCCTTCACTTCTTCCCAAGTGAATATAGGAACTGTATCTATGAATCATTGAATAATCAAGAAGTGTTCTTGATTATCAAGATTGATTGGGCTAGGCGATTTTTCACTCTCTATAGAAGCTCTAGGCGAAATTCTTGGTCTGACCAAGAATTGATCTGTGTTGTGAATTGT
>QANZ01021559.1:1195-21020 GCA_003254925.1 Chamaecrista fasciculata | reverse complement strand
AAGTATTGGATACGATATGTGGTTCTCACATTTGATGTGCAGGGTCTTCAGAGACAGTAGAAAACGAGGAAGTGAGCGATATGGACTTGGAAGTGGACAATGGAGCAAAGGTTGCTGCCAATGCTACTGAAGGACCATGAGAGCTTGGATAGCCCCTAGGGCTAGTTTATTGTTTGTTCTTTAAAGTTTTGAACATTTTTTCTCCTTATAGAGATAAGGAAGATTTTATGTGTAAACGTTTAAAGATTGGTTTCTTCTTTAATAAAGTAATGTTGTTTGCTTATGAGATTTGCAAAATCATTATGTCTTAAATTAGAAACAACAACAATAAATATATATAACATTGATACAAGAAGGGGATTTAGATTAGTGAATCTAAATCCTATACACTTTTGGCAATTGTCGCCTTGTCCATACAAACGAGAAAAGGCCTTGGGAACTTCATAAAGATGAACTTCCAAAGCTCACATGATTATGAATCATATGATGCTTGCAAGTCTTGTTTAAAATGGAAAGATGACAAGTGATATTCCGTTACTAACCACGAGTAATGGAGTGTGTGACTTTTGGGAACATCCATGGTTGATGTATGATGACCCATAAGTATTTAAGCTAAAAGAAAACAACTCTTACTGATTACTTCAAAAGGCTAGGTCTACGGCTACCTTTTGAAACACAAGTCAAGAGATCTTTTGAAATAGAGATTTCAAAGAGAAGTAGAGAAATAACTTGACAAGAAAATCAAGTTACTTGATGCGATCAAGGGAACAACGATTTGAGTCAAGAAATAAGTATACTCATCCTAGGAGCTGTGAGAAAGTCTCACAACTTGCTCTTCCTAAAATCCATAGAGATGGAATTTTGAGGAAAGGTATCAAACCCTATGTGATAAGGTTTGATCTACGAAGAATCAAATTGATCTTCTGCCAACCTCCAAAGGGTGTGCTCTAGAAGCTGTTGACTTCACACTTAACCGCTTCGTCTAAGAGACGCCATATGTGATATGGTATGGGAAGAGTCCCATAATTGATTTGTCTCAACTTTGAGGACT
Organism: Chamaecrista fasciculata; assembly: GCA_003254925.1. Classification (NCBI taxonomy): domain Eukaryota; kingdom Viridiplantae; phylum Streptophyta; class Magnoliopsida; order Fabales; family Fabaceae; genus Chamaecrista; species Chamaecrista fasciculata. Next base: position 19,969 of record QANZ01021559.1, on the reverse strand, counting down.
TCGGAGTTTATAATAATCCAAGGTCAGATTATAAACTGTCTTCAAAACCCTCAAGCATGTGCTCGTGGGATACCCTAAGAGAACGCGTAAGGGGTATCAAGTCATACTACCCACCTGATTACAAAAGGGTTTGTAAGTCAGAGGTGAATACCTTTTAGAAAGGAATTCTTTGTTTCCAAAAGAAACAGTGGGAGTAAGATGAATCTTGAAAGAGTTCAAGATCCACAAGACACTTGAGTGGCACAGACGAAAAATAGAGAAGATCCACAAGGAGTTGTGGAACCTCCTCTAAAACATAAGGACAACGAAGTTCTGATAGAACACGTTCTCGGTTTCAAAGATGGGGATCTTTGGTTATTGAGAGCAGGGATGTGTTGCTCTAGGAGCGTCGTGAGCCCGCCACCTATCGAGAAACTTTTATCACTGTTTTGATAAAGATGTCAAAAGGGTTTTGACTTTTTTCAAAAACCTTGATAGGTCCTATGTTTCCAACAAGGTTAGTGGGAGCACGATTAAATTCTTGGTGCTATATGTCATTGACATATAGCTAGTCGAAAGTGACGTTACTATCTTAAGATTGTGAATCCTAGATGAGTAAATCGCTATCGATGAAGGTAAGAAGTGGGCTTATGGTGTAGGCAACAAGAATCTATGGTGATAGTTCTTGGAGACTTCTTGAATTGAGTCATAAGTACGTTCTTGGATAAGATACTGAAAGAGTTCAGTATGCGAGATTCCAAGAAGAGATTCATGCCAATGAATCACGTTTGGTCCTTAGCAAGAATCAGTGTTTCCTAAAACACATGATGAGCAAAGGACACATGATTGGCATCCCTTATGCTTAGGCAAAAGGATCCATCATGTTGTACCAGACTCAAAATGACCCTTGCCCTGAGAATGATGAGCTGTGACCCTGTTGAGGTCCCCGGGAAGTTGTCATTAGGGTCCTTAAGTACTTGTGAAGCACTAAGGACAAATTCTTGGTTTATGGAAGAATTAGTGTAAAGTGTTACACGAAGCCCATTATTCAAGCCAACCAAGATTGATCGCAGTCAAAAGTATTCCCTGAACATAGTAATCGTAAAGTTGGAATGGTTCCAAGCAGAGTACGATTACTGATTCTACAAAGAATGGGTTAGTCGCGTAGAGACGCAGACTGTAAAACGAGTGTCTGAAGTACACTTGGTGGTCATCCTCTGGCACAGGAAGACACCAAGAGGGAAGGAGTTCCCCACTGATGTTCCGACAGTGATAAGCACTCAGACAAGATCACCTAGAGATGGTGACATTGAGATATGATGAACATAGCAGTCGAGGACCTTTTGCCAAATCCTCTGAAAGAAACCCCAGCACAGGTCTTACATAAGTACTATGTAATGTCAAGTGGGAATTGGACACATTAATGGATGTTCCTAAGTGTTAGGAACAGTTTGATTAATGATTGTACCTAGTGCAAGTGGGAGTTTGATGGAGATTATGCCCTAGGGCCAATCACCTCATAGATATGTTGTGAACATATCAATTAATTTATAGGGATAAATTAATGGTTATCACATTATTAGCATGTTTACTGTGATAACAGTCCGTGATTAATTATAAGATAATTAATCTAAACTGTCCCTGGTCGATCGTTCGAGTGGGAACTTGAATTGAACCAAGACCAGCATGACCTTGGTGCATAGGGATGCATGCACTAGATGCTGGAACGAGAGTAATGGTGCAATTACGTAAGGAGTTACGAGTTGCTGGACTGACCCGGAGAATCCTACATGGTTTAAGTCATTAGGTAGTTTCTCCTGGTACACCTGTCACGATGCCCTCAAGACCTGAGGTCTTCATCATTCCGGCGTTGTAGTTGTCAGACTTTGGCTTAGTCTAACGTTGCCCGTAGCAGGGTAGCCATAAGGGCTAAGTACGGGTTTGGTTGATTACCGTGCTGAGGAATATGGTTGACCAATATGGAATTTTGTCCCTCATGGAGATGGGAGATATTCTACTGGGCCCCTCGATGAGTTTGTCCAAGGAATGTGTGGCCACACTAGAAATTGGGACTTACTCAAGGAATCGAGAAAGTTGGAGGTATGGATTTTGGATGATTTTCCCATGCCTGATCCATTATCGGAATATCGTAGGACAAAAAGGAAATTTGACAAGGTGGTACTGAGGTTAAGTCGTTTCGGCGTTAAACGATAACTCACGTGTTTTGGGTAGTACAAAGTTGGAGATATGCTAGAGTCCGCTCTCGACTTGTGAGTCATAGGGATGACTTGCTGCCAACTTCACGTGGGGCCTACTGGGTCACACACGAGCAGGAACAAGATGCCATTTCGGGACACGAATTAGGGTTAATTCGTGGGTCACATTAGTGACACCGTTTAGGACATAATTGACTGTCAGGGACAGGAAATATTGTCTTAAATAAATATCTACAGATATATGATATTTAGATTTATGGGACAAATTTAAATATATATATGGATGATAATTATTAAATAGATAATGTGATTATTCTATTTATAATTATATTCCTATTTATAATATTAGGAATAATTAAATCAGATAAGTTTCCTAAAAGTTAGGAAATTATTGATTTATTAAATTCACTAATATTAGGATAAATAGGGATGAGGTTGGCGCCTCCCTAGGCCTATTTTAATTAATGGAAATGTTTTATTAATTAAAGATATGGCTTGGAGATTTGAAATTTAAATAGATTTGATCTATATTTCAAATGATTGAATTAAAGATATTAGTGTAATATTTTAATTCAATAATGATATATATATATGGGTAAGTCGAATTTTGGGCCTATTTGGATCTAAATATTAATGTAATATTTTAATTCAATAAGAGGCATGAAATTCGAATTTGAGATTGAATTAAGATATTAGGGTAATATCTTAAATCAATATTGTTGGGAAATAACAAATTAGTTATAACTACCTAATTGTTAGGTTTGTTATTTTAGTTTGTTAAATTCCAACTAGAAGCCCTAGGACTTGGCGCATGGGAGAGAATCTCCTTGGGAAGATTTGATCTTCCAAATTGATTCTCCAAGATTGCATTTGGATCCAAATTATAATATTAAAGTAATATTACAATTAGGAATTCAAGTCCTAAAATCATGATATTATTGTAATCTCATGATTTAATAATTTGATAATTATTTAATTTTGGGAAACCCTAATTATAATTATCAAAGCCTAAGACCTATATATATGAGAAGGCCTAAGTCGACTTAAGAAGGTCACTCTCATACCTTGGGAATTTCGACTTAGCCAACAAAAGTTCACAAGTCCAAAAGTGTTTTGAGTCTTGGTGAAAGTTTGTGAGAGAAAACACAACCCTAGTCTTTCTAGAGAGAGAAAGTGGCGCAAACCCTAAAATAGTTTTAGGTTTTGTGAGTTGAGTTGTGTGTGAGATCAAGAACACCATTCTTGATCACAAGGCGCCATCTAAAGCTTGGATTTTGGGAAGTGTTCTTGAATCCAAGAACACCGTAGATAAGGCTCCCGGTTTGCTTGGAGAAGTAAACGTGGCTAGCACCTAGGCATCTGCCAAACTGTTCGTGTGGATCACCGGTGGAGGGAGCACACTTGGAGTGGACTCCTCAAATTCGTAAACACAATGAACAACCATCGACTTGGGTAAATTCTTGACCTTACACCGATACAGATTCATATAGCGGATCTATTGGGATAGAAATCGCTATGCTTGTTTTAAATTTTTGTTTCACACACGCTTCCGTTGCTTTTACATACATGGCGATCTTCCAACAGTGGTATCAGAGCCACGCTATTTTGGATCTGTATTGGTTTTGGTGATTATACATGTGATGTGTAATGTATGTTTATACCGTTTTTCTTTGGCATGATAGTTGATGTTTTACGAAAAGATCCACCAAAACTTTTTGGAACTAATGATAAGAGTGCAAATTTTATGTATATGATACATAAAGAAATCAATATGATTGATTTGAACATTTTCTTGAAATTATAGGCCAAAGTCGAAATTCCTTATAATTATGGTTAAAATTGTTTTAATTATAATTATAAAAGGGTTGGCTGGAAATTTATTAGAATTGTGAATTTTATAGAATTTTCAGATCAATAATTAAATTCTTGAATATGATTCTTGAATTTTATAATTATTGATAATGGGCCTAAATTCAAGAAAAGGGAATGTTAAAATTGCACATCCTAATTAACACCTACAAAATCGGTTTTGTTATGTGTTGGATTTATATTGTGTTTGACATGATTGTATGAAGTGTTCATATATGTAATTGTGTGGTGTTGGATATGGCTCTAGGTTTTTGGTGTATACGGCCTGCGTGTCTTCTCCCTGTATCCGATGTAATTTTACTTTTCAGTTTATACCTCAATGTAACTGGGGTTTACTCTCTTGTAATTTTACGTTTCTTTTTAGAAAAATTCTCTCATTGGCTTGGGAGAATTGTTAGGATAGGTGGGCCATATCTAAACACAATATATATCTGTTTTACATTTTAGCTTTGTATGTGATGCAAGCGCTAGATGTATGTTTAGGACGCGATTTTAACATGCTTTTCCTTTTAAACGCTACAACAACGTATACGATACGGGCGTGGGATTTTGCATATGATGCAAGATCCATGCACATGTTTATATGTATGTGATACATGGGGAAATAAACATGTGACATGACTCGTTTAATTTTAAAAGGAGTTTTAGAATTAAACTTTAATACGGAACGATTTTATAAAAAAATTTAACCCTTTTAGAAAATCTTAAGTTTTTAATGTCGTCAATAAAACACCCTGTGGAAATCTTGTTCATCATAGAGCGGTGATCGCCCTCCGCGACACGTATCTATCTTGACCTCGAGGACACACGGGTGAATGGGAGATTCAGTTCGACGCCCATAGAGGTCTTGGGTCATTAAATGCGGTGATCGCCCTCCGCGACACGTATTTAAGTGGCGCCATTGATTATATGGGGCTGGGCTTGGGCCTCGTCGTTTGGACCTAGCCATTCACAAGTTTTATTGTGTGACTTAATGGGGTTATCAAAACGGTTTTGGACCTCAAGGCATTAGATGGGATAAACATGCCATAATAAGTATCATATGATGATACAGTCCCATAAGGATCTAAGAGTCACATATGATGTGATTGGTAAAGAGTTACCTACCTAAATAACCAAAAGGTGCATGATCGCCCTCCGCGACGGTAAATTTTGGTGAAATATGGATCTTAGCCACCAATAATAAATTTTACTGGGTTTTATAAAACGGTGGACATTTTATGCTAATTAAAATTCATATCTTTTGAAAATTGTAGAATCAAATGGCAACTAGTAGTTCAACTTTTTCACTGCGACCTATCCTTGAGAAGGATAAGCTGAACAGAACGAACTTCCTCAATTGGTTTCGTAATCTGAGAATTGTTCTCACCCATGAGAGGAGACTGTATGTTCTGGACAAACCTATCCCTGATGAGCCTGCCAAGGGCGCTCCAGGAGCTGAGTGGAGGGCTTATGAGAAGCACCTCGACGACTCGCTGGAGGTCTCTTATCTGATGATAAACACAATGATTCTAGAGCTTCATGAAGGCTTGGATGACTTGATGTCATATGAGATGATCGTGAGTCTCAAGGAAATGTTCCGCTATCAAATCAGACAAGATAGATATGAGACCACGAAAGCTCTCATGTCTTGCAAAATGGCTGAAGGTGATTCTGTTGGTTACCATGTCACTCACATGAGAGGGTACCTAGATCATCTTGGAAGGCTGGGATTCCCTGTTCAACAAGAGATTGCTGCTGGCATAATCTTGTGCTCACTGCCTAAGAGCTATGACTCGTTTGTTAGAAGCTACTATAGGAGAGGAACAGAGAAGACAGTTTCTGAATTGCAAGGAATGCTCAAGTCAGTTGAGGCATCCCTGATTCAGAAGAGGGAAAGGAAATTGAAGGGCAAAGAAAAGATGAAGGGAATCGAGCTGGACGGTGAGACCAAGCCAGAGGACGACCCTAATCAATCACCTGCCAAGAAGGCAAAACCCTCAGAGGAAGTATCTTGTGCTTTCTGTCAAGTGTCAGGACACGCGATGAGAAAGTGCAAATACTACTGGGAAGATCAAAAGAAGAAGTGCGTTCAAGCCTCTACTTCAGGTATCTTTGTTAATCCCTTTTTCTACTTAACCACTAAAGTATTGGATACGATGTGTGGTTCTCACATTTGATGTGCAGGGTCTTCAGAGACAGTAGAAAACGAGGATGTAAGCGATATGGACTTGGAAGTGGACAATGGAGCAAAGGTTGCTGCCAATGCTACTGAAGGACCATGATAGCTTGGATAGCCCCTAGGGCTAGTTTATTGTTATTCTTTAAAGTTTTGAACATTATTTTCTCCTTATAGAGATAAGGAAGATTTTATGTATAAACGTTTAAAGATTGGTTTCTTCTTTAATAAAGTAATGTTGTTTGCTTATGTGATTTGCAAAATCATTATGTCTTAAATTAGAAACAACGACAATAAATATATAACATTGATACAAGAAGGGGATTTAGATTAGTGAATCTAAGTCCTATACACTTTTGGCAAATGTCGCCTTGTCCATACAAACGGGAAAGACCTTGGGAACTTCATATAGATGAACTTCCAAAGCTCACATGATTATGAATCATATGATGCTTGTAAGTCTTGTTTAAAATGGAAAGATGACAAGTGATATTCCGTTACTAACCAAATGATGGGATGTCTGACTAAGTGGGAAATATACATAGTTGATGTATGAGGACCCATAAGTTTTTAAGCTAAAAGTAAATAAACTCTTACTAAATACTTCAAAAGGCTAGGTCTACGGCTACCTTTTGAAATACAAGTCAAGAGATCTTTTGAAATGGAGATTTCAAAGGGAAGTAGAGAAATAACTTGACAAGAAAATCAAGTTACTTGATTTGATCGAGGGAACAACGATTTAAGTCAAGATATAAGTTTAATCATCCTAGAAGCTGTGAGAGAGTCTCACAACTTGCTCTTCCTAAAATCCATAGAAATGGAATTTTGAGGAAAAGTGTCAAACCCTATGGGATAAGGTTTGATCTATGATGAGTCTAATTGATCTTCTGCCAACCTCTAAAGGGTGTGCTCTAGAAGCTGTTGACTTCACACTGAACCGCTTCGTCTAAGAGACGCCATATGTGATATGGTATGGGAAGAGTCCCATAATTGATTTGTCTCAACTTTGAGGACTTCAGAGTTTATAATAATCCAAGGTCAAATTATAAACTGTCTTCAAAACCCTCAAGTATGTGCTTGTGGGATACCCTAAGAGAACGCATAAGGGGTATCAAGTCAAACTACCCACCTGATTACAAAAGGGTTTGTAAGTCAGAGGTGAATACCTTTCAGAAAGGAATTCCTTGTTTCCAAAAGAAACAGTGGGAGTAAGATGAATCTTGAAGGAGTTCAAGATCCACAAGAAACTTGAGAGGCACAGACGAAATTAGAGAAGTTTCACAAGGAGTTGTGGAAGCTCCTCTAGAACATAAGGACAACGAAGTTCTGATAGAACACGTTCTCAGTTTCAAAGATGGGGATCTTTGGTTATTGAGAGCAGGGATGTGTTGCTCTAGGAGCGTGGTGAGCCCGCCACCTATCAAGAAACTTTTATCATTGTTTTGGTAAAGATGTCAAAAGGGTTTGACCTCTTTCAAAACCTTGATATCCTATGTTTCCAACAAGGTTAGTGGGAGCATGATTGAATTCTTGGTGCTATACGTCATTGACATATAGCTAGTCGAAAATGACATTGCTGTCTTAAGATTGTGAATCTTAGACGAGTAAATCACTCTCGATGAAGGAAAGAAGTGGCCTAGGGTGTAGGCAACAAGAATCTATGGTGATAGTTCTTGGAGACTTCTTGAATTGAGTCAAAAGTACAGTTCTTAAATAAGATACTGAAGGAGTTAAGTATGCGAGATTTCAAGAAGAGATTCATGTCGATGAATCACGTTTTGGTCCTTAGCAAGACTCAGTGTTTCCTGAAACACATGATGAGAAAAGGACACATGATTGGCATCCCTTATGCTTAGGCAAAAGGATCCATCATGTTGTACCAGACTCAATACGACCCTTGCCCTTTGAATGACGAGCTGTGACCCTGTTGAGGTCCCCGGGAAGCTGTCATTAGGGTCCTTAAGTACTTATGAAGCACTTAGGACAACTTCTTGGTTTTGGAAGAATTAGTGTAAGAGTTACACAAAGCCCATTATTCAAGCCAGCCAAGATTGATCGCAGTCAAAAGTATTCCCTGAACATAGTAATCGTAAAGTTGGAATGGTTCCAAGCAGAGTACGATTACTGATTCTACAAAGAATGGGTTAGTCGCGTAGAGACGCAGACTGTAAAACAAGTGTCTGAAGTACACTTGGTGTTCATCCTCTGGCACAGGAAGACACCAAGAGGGAAGGGGTTCCCCACTGATGTTCCGACAGTGATAAGCACTCAGACAAGATCACCTAGAGATGGTGACATTAAGATATGATGAGCATAGCAGTCGAGGACCTTTTGCCAAATCCTCTAAAAGAAACCCCAGCACAGGTCTTACATAAGTATTATGTAATGTCAAAGTGGGAATTGGACACATTAATGGATGTTCGTAAGTGTTAGGAACAGTTTGATTAATGATTGTACCTAGTGCAAGTGGGAGTTTGATGGAGATTATGCCCTAGGGCCAATCACCACACAGATATGTTGTGAACATATCAATTAATTTACAGAGATAAATTAATGGTTATCACATTATTAGCATGTTTACTGTGATAGCAGTCCATGATTAATTATAAGATAATTAATCTAAAACCGTCCCTGGTTGATCATTCGAGTGGGAACTTGAATTGAACCAAGACCAGCATGACCTCGGTGCATAGGGATGCATGCACTAGATGCTGTCACGAGAGTCATGGTGCAATTACGTAAGGAGTTACGAGTTGGTGGACTGACCCGGAGAATCCTACATGGTTTAAGTCATTAGCTAGTTTCTCCTGGTACACTTGTCATGATGCCCTCAAGACCTGAGGTCTTCATCATTCCGGCGTTGTAGTTGTCAGACTTTGGCTTAGTCTAACGTTGCCCGTAGCAGGGTAGCCATAAGGGCTAAGTACGGGTTTGGTTGATTACCGTGCTGAGGAATATGGTTGACCAAGACGGAATTTTTTCCCTCATGGAGATGAGAGATATTCTACTGGGCCCCTCGATGAGTCTGTCCAAGGAATGTGTGGCCACACTAGAAATTGGGACTTACTCAAGGAATCGAGAAAGTTGGAGGTATGGATTTTGGATGACTTTCCCATGCCTGATCCATTACCGGAATATCGTAGGACAAAAAGGGAATTTGACAAGGTGGTACTGAGGTTAAGTCGTTTCGGCGTTAAACGATAACTCACGTGTTTTGGGTAGTCGTGATGGCTTGCTAGAGTCCGCTCTCGACTTGTAAGTCATAGGGATGACTTGCTGCCAACTTCACGTGGGGCCTACTGGGTCACACACGAGCAGGATCAAGATGCCAATTCGGGACGCGAATTAGGGTTAATTCGTGGGTCACATTGGTGACACCGTTTAGGACATAATTGACTGTCTGGGACAGGAAATATTGTCTTAAATAAATATCTACAGATATATGATATTTAGATTTGTGGGACAAATTTAAATATATATATGGATGATAATTATTAAATAGATAATGTGATTATGCTATTTATAATTATATTCCTATTTATAATATTAGGGAAGTTTAAATCAGATAAGTTTCCTAAAAGTTAGGAAATTATTGATTTATTAAATTCACTAATATTAGGATAAATGGGGATGAGGTTGGCGCCTCCTATAGGCCTATTTTAATTAATAGAAATGTTTTATTAATTAAAGATATGGCTTGAAGATTTGAAATTCAAATAGATTTGATCTAGATTTCAAATGATTGAATTAAAGATATTAGTGTAATATTTTAATTCAATAATATATATATATATGGGTTAGTCGAAATTTTGGTCTAGGTTGGATTAAATATTAATGTAATATTTTAATTCAATAAAAGGCCTAAAATTCGAATTTGAGATTGAATTAAGATATTAGGGTAATATCTTAAATCAATATTGTTGGAAAATAACAAATTAGTTATAACTACCTAATTGTTAGGTTTGTTATTTTAGTTTATTAAATTCCAACAAAATTAGTTGGACTTGGCGCATGGGAGAGAGAATCTCCTTGGGAAGATTTGATCTTCCAAATTGATTCTCCAAGATTGCATTTGGATCCAAATTATAATATTAAGGTAATATTATAATTAGGAATTAAAGTCCTAAAATCATGATATTATTGTAATCTCATGATTTAATAATTTGATAATTGTTTGATTTTGGGAAACCCTAATTATAATTATCAAAGCCTAAACCCTATATATATATGTAGCCTAAGTCGACACACACACACATGAGATAGAGACTCTCATACCTTGGGAATTTCGACTTTAGCCAACAAAAGTTCACAAGTCCAAAAGTGTTTTGAGTCTTGGTGAAAGTTTGTGAGAGAAAACACAACCCTAGTCTTTCTAGAGAGAGAAAGTGGCGCAAACCCTAAAATAGTTTTAGGTTTTGTGAGTTGAGTTGTGTGTGAGATCAAGAACACCATTCTTGATCAGAGGCGCCATCTAAAGCTTGGATTTTGAGAAGTGTTCTTGAATCCAAGAACACCGTAGATAAGGCTCCCAGTTTGCTTGGAGAAGTAAACGTGGCTAGCACCTAGGCATCTACCAAACTGTTCGTGTGGATCACCGGTGGAGGGAGCACACTCGGAGTGGACTCCTCAAATTCGTAAACGCAAAGAACAGCCATCGACTTGGGTAAATTCTCGACCTTACACCGATACAGATTCATATAGCGGATCTATTGGGAAAGAAATCGCTATGTATGTTTAAAATTTTTGTTTTACACACGCTTCCGTTGTTTTTCCATGCGTGGCGATTTCCCAACAAGGTGCCCTCTACAGGAAAAACTTCAGTCAATCAGGAGCCAAATACATAGTAGGAGACGAGATCAACCGAGTGTTGACAGAGATCCATGAGGGACTATGAAGAAGCCATCAAGGCCCAATGGTAATGCTAAAAAAAATACAAAGAGCAGGCTACTACTAGCCTACAATCCAGCAAGACGCTGAGAACATTGTCCGTTCGAGCGAGAAATGCCAGAAATACGCTAACATGATCCATTCACATATTGCTCCCTTAAACGCCATCACTTCGCCATGGCCATTCGACCTTTGGGGGATCGACATCGCGGGGCCATTCCCAATGGCAACATACCGGAGAAAATTCCTCATTGTCGCTGTAGACTACTTTACCAAGTGGGTAGAGGCGAAAGCCGTGGCGTCCATAACCACAGGAGCCATGGAAAAGTTTGTGTGGCAAAACATCATCACCACGTTTGGCGTCCCAAACACACTAATCTCTGACAATGGTGCTCAGTTCACGAGCAAGAAATTCCAAGACTTCTGCAAAGTTTGGAAAATTCATCATAAGACCACCTCAGTGGAATACCCTACTACAAATGGTCAAGTTGAATTTGTTGGAAATTATAGAGCGAGCGCAGCGGAAAAAGTGTAAAAATTAAAAATCGCAGTTCTATAATTCCCTTCCAGGATCCACTAACTGCATTTATTCTAGTAAGAGAAGAGGTATACCTAAAATCAATCGATAGCTTCTGAACTTTGCGAATCCGAGAAGTCCACTAGAACGTGTCCTTCCTCTGCCGGTGATCCACAAGAGAAGTTTGGCAGACACCTAGGTGCTAGCCTCCAATCTCTTCTTCCCAAGAGATTACGGGAACCCAATCTACGGTTCTTGAATGTTCAAGAACAATTCTTGAAACTTTAAGAAAAGTGGCGCACACCTCACACACAAGAACCCTAAAGGAGTTAGGGTTTTAGTCACACCTTTCTCTCTCTAAGAAAGTAGGCGACTACCATTGTGTGTAGGACTTTGCCCCACTCACCAGCAAAAAGGGGGGGAAACACCCTCGGGGAAAAAGGGTTCATTTGGAAAAATGACTCGCAGCGGTTGTGGTTGATCACCAAACTCAGACCAAAACTCAAACTCAGAAGAAGATGAAGAAGCCGAAAGAGAAAGTTTAGAAAACATGCATGCATCGAAGTCCATAATGCTGGGAGATTGAAGGGAAGTCCTTGCACAGGAACTGGGTTGTAATCGAAGAACACTGCGAAGAACGCGAAGAACACAATGAGTAAAATTCAAGTGAAAACCCAGAAATCACGACCGAAATGACAAAACAAGGTCAAAACACTCACCAAAAGCTAATAGTCGCGAATGTTGGTGATCGGCAGCAGTGAGCACGTCAAAGGGCGACAAGGAACTCCGGCGAAGGCAACTCAGAAGCTGAGGGAGACAGAGAGAGAGAGAGAGAGAGAGAGAGAGAGAGAGTCCGCGACGAAGAGAGAAGTCTAAAACTGGAAACGAGGAAGAAAGAGGGAAAATGGCAGTTTTGAAAAGTGAATTTCGAAAACCGCGAAGTTGCAATTAATGCGCCACCCTCGATCTCCGCCATCACCATCATTGCGGAGTGAGGGCCAATCAAAATGTGCCACGTGGCCACGTTTCGCAGACGTGCAGCAGAAAGCATGATGTGTGACGTCAGCATGGAAACTGAAAAGACAGGGTTTTGTAATGCCAGATTCGTGAAAGCCGCGTCAAGCTAGGTTACAACCGCCCCGACTTTCCCAGAAGAAATCCATGGCGCCTACGACGTAAACGCCCATGAGATTATAGCTAGTGTCGAGAACGCCCTCGAAGGGGACTCCACTGATGGGGACAGAGCTTCACTTCTTTTATTGGGACTAGTGATAATAGGCCCAATAATTAGGAGGCCCAATTGGCAGAAGATGCCTTTGGTCCAATGCGCCATTGACCCACAAGATGGGTTGTAAGGGCAAGAACGCCCTTAACCTCACTAATGCAAAGACGCCCATAACCGTGAAGGACGTGGGCGCCCACAGAGCGTAAGGTCGCAATGAATAAGGAAACATTCCCTGAATCAATCAGGAACCAATCAATGATCAACCAAGATCCGCTGTCAATCAAGGCAAATCGCTCAGAGATCCTCCCCACGGATTCTGCCTTGGCCATCAACGCGCCATTTACAGGAAAGGAAATTACGTGGGAGCCAAGGATCGAAATCAGATCGGCAAGGATCACGATCAAGTATCCAAGCCTTTATGACAACATCACATCAGATTGCCCTCAGTCAGTATAAAAAGGCTAGCCCTCCACACTGGCAAAGTTACGCTCTCTACTCAGTCAATTGACACTATTGAGCAAAATACCATTACTAACTTAAGCATCGGAGGTGAATCGCAGGGGCACCTTGTGTGTTCATTATCTTGCAGGTAAACTTCAACCTAGAGTTGCATCATCTGAACCAAGTAATGACCCCCGACCAGAACCAAGTTCATCAGCTTATGGTTTTGATCATGGCTTATGGTTGTAATTGTATTTTATTGTCATTGGAGTTTTTTGTATTGTGTTTTGAATGAAATTTTATAATTTAAGCTAAATTATTTATTGAGTTATGTTTTTAATCAATTAGAAATTGAAATATTATTTTTTTAAAAACATTATAATGGGGATCCCCATGGAGACTGGGATGGAGGAAAATAAGCCCCCACGACAGGGATTCGAGGTGGTACCTTCCCTGTCCCCGCCCTGTGTTGATGTCATCCCTACATGTTCTCACTTATTTATGCTATTTTTAATATACCGTTCATCATCTTTTTCTAGCGCCACACAGACTGTACGAAAGGAAAATTTTAAAAAAGAAAAGAAAAATTCTAAGATATTGAGAGATTAATTTGCAATCACACATAGAATCGGAATCAAATTGGAATGTCCCTCACTGATAATAGACCCAATAACCAAGTAACATTAGGCCCAACAACCGAGTAACTATGAGCCCAATAACCAGCCCTAAGGGATGAAGCCTTAGGAGAAAGCAATGAATGAAAGGAAATCCCCCCCCACCCTCCGCTATGTTGGAGATTGTGCCCTAGGGCCAATCGTTTTATGTAAATATGTTGTGAACATATTATTAATTTATGGAAGATAAATTAATGTGTTATCATGTTATTAGCATGTTTACTATGATAACATCCATGATTAATTATGAGATAGTTAATCTAAATTTGTCTCTGGTCGATTATTTTTGTGGGAACAAAAATGAACTAAGACGAGCATGACCTCGGTGCATGAGATGCATGCACTAGATGCTGGGACGAGAGTCATGGTGCAATTACGTAAGGTGGTTACGAGTTGCTGGAATGACCCGGAGAGTCCTGCATGGGTTTAGTCATCAGCTTGCCTCTCCTTGTACGCCTGTAGCGATGCCTTAGACTTGAGGTCATCATTATTCTGGCATTGCAGTTGTCAGACTTTGGCTTAGTCTAACGCTGCCCGTAACAGGGTAGCCATAAGGGCTAAGTACGGGTTTGGTTGATTGCAGTGCTGTGGAATGTGGATTGGCCAAAATGGGATTTTGTCCCTCATTAGATGAGAGATATCTAACTGGCGCCCTCGATGAGTCTGTCTAAGAAAAAGAGTGGCCACTCAAGAATTGGGACTTACTCAGGGAATCGAGAAAGTTGTGGTTTGGATTATGGATGACTTTCCTGTGCCTAGTCCATGACCAAGATATCGTAGGACAATAGGATCTCTGACACGGAGGTACTGAGGTTAAGGCGTTTTAGTAAAAACGATAACTCACGTGTTTTGGGTAGTTGTGATGGCTTGCTAGAGTCCGCTCACGACTTGTAGGTCATGGGGATGACCTGCTGCCAACTTCACGTGGGGCCTGCTGGGTCACACACGAGCAGGAACAGAACACCATTTGAAAGGGACACGAATTAGGGTTAATTCGTGGGTCACTCCGGTGGCACGATTTAAGACACAGAGGAAATGTCTGGGACATTAGGTCTTGTCTTAATTGATCTACAGATGTGTAATATTTAGATTTGTGGGACAAATTTAAATATAATAATTGTTTAATAATTAATGGGGATTAATTATTTACAATTAAAATATTAGGAAAATAATTCAGATAATGTTCCTAAGAGTTAGGGAATTATTGAATTATAAAATTCCCAATAATTAGATGAGGGTGGCGCCTCTTTTAGATTATTTGGATAAATAAAATAGTTTTATTAATTCAAATAATAAGTTTGAATTCAAAAGATTTGATGGAGATTTCAAAAGATTTGAATTCAAAAGATTTGGTGAAGATCTCATCTCAGAATCTTTGGTAAATCAAAAATAAGGAAAGTTTTGATTTATAAAATTCCAAGGAAAAAGGGGAGGGAGATGGCGCATGGATGGTGGGTCCCAATGAGAGATTTGATCTCTCATTTGATTCTCCAAGATTGCAATTTGAATTTAAATTAAAATATTAAGGTAATATTTTAATTATAAATTCAAGTCTTAAAATAATTATATTATCAAAATATCTTTATTTTAAGAATAATTAAATCACCAAATTTTGACTATATATATGGGCAAGTCGACTTGCACCATAATGCTGAACAAGCAATTTTTGCAACCCTAATTTGATTTTCTTCCTCAGAGTTAGAGAGAGAAAATATTCCTTTGCACCCAAGAGAGAAAGTCGACTTTCTCTAAGAGTTAGGGAAATTCGACCAAGCTCTATAATTAGGGTTTGTGAGAGAAGAATAGGCAAGAAGGAGTTCTTGTGGGGGGATTCTTCTAAGCGCCACCTCAATTGCTGTTTCAAGAAGGAGTTCTTGAGTTCAGAATCTGTTGATTGGTCCCTAGTTCTTTTGGAGAAAAGAACTGAAGGCCAGCACCTCGGTGTTCAAAGAAACTGTTCGTGTGGATTACTGGCAGAGGAAGAACGCTGGGAGTGGGCTCCTTGGACTCGCCTTGTTCAACCATCAGATTGAAACTCGTGAGGTATAACACTAATCAAAGGTTTTAAATTCTGCTAGCGGATCCTTTCAGGAATTCTAGGACCTAGGCGTTTATTTTTAATTGTTTTGTTTTTGCTTCCGCTGCTTTAGTTGCCTAGGATTCCCAACAGTGGTATCAGAGCCACGCTAGTTCTAGGATTTAAAATTGTTTATATGTACATGTGATGTATGATATGTGTGTTTACCGCTTTCAATCACGTTTTGGTTTTACAAAGAAATCCACCGAACAATTTTCTTAAAAAATTCAATCTACAGAAAAAGGTGCAAATTATATGTATGAGATACATATAAGTCGATCGGATTGACTGGAAAATTTTTCTTGATGTTTTAGACCAAAATCGAAATTCCTTTATAATTATAGTTAAAAGTGTTTTAATTATAATAATTATAAAGGTGGCTGAAAATTTGTTAAAATTGTGAATTTTAAANTATATATCGCGCTACAACCACGTATACGATACGAGCGTGGGATTTTGTATACGATACAAAATCCGGGCACATGTTTATATGTATGAGATACATGGGGTAATAAACATGTGGCATGACTCGTTTAATTTTAAAAAGAGGAGTTTTTAAAATTAAAAGTCGGAACCTTATTTTAATTAATTTTAAAAAATTCAAACCGTTTTAGAAAATTTAAGTAATTAATGTCATCGCTAAAACGCCCTGTCAAAATCTTGTTCATCGTAGAGCGGTGATCGCCTCCGCGACACGTATCTGCCTTGAGCTTGAGGAGACACGGGTGAATGGGATTTTCAACACGATGCCCGTTGAAATCTTGGTTCTTTGAATACGGTGATCGCCTCCGCGACACGTATTGCAGTTGGGCCTTGATGATATGGGGGTTGGCCATCGGCCTCATTGTTTTGAACTTTGCCATTCATATGTTTTACCGAGTGACTTAATGGGGTTATCAAAACGGTTTTGGACCTCAAGGCATTAGATGGGATAAACATGCCATAATAAGTATCATGAGATGATACAGTCCCATAAGGATCTAAGAGTCACATGAGATGTGATTGGTAAGGAGTTACCTACCTAAATAACTAAAGGGTGCATGATCGCCTCCGCGACGGTAAACTTTAGTGAAATATGGATCTTAGCCACTAATAATAAATTTCACTGGTTTTATAAAATGGTGGATACAATTTTATTTTTCCTGCTAATTAAAGCTTTTCACATCTAAATTGTAGAAATGACAACGAACGTTCAAACACTATCACTACAATCTGTCCTTGAGAAGGACAACTTGACTGGGACTAACTTTCTTGACTGGTACCGAAATCTGAGAATAGTTCTCACCCAGGAAAGAAAGCTCTATGTCCTAGAGAACCCCATCCCTGAACAGCCTGCTGCTAACGCTCCAAGAGCACAGAGAGATGCTTATGAGAAGCATCAAAGTGACTCTGTGGACGTTGCCTGTCTTATGCTGGTAACCATGGTTCCCGAGATCCAAAAGAACTTGGAGAACAAAGGGGCATATGAGATAATAACACATCTCAGGGAAATGTTCCAAGTACAGGCAAGGCAAGAGAGATTTGAGATAGCAAAGGCTCTACTCTCTTGCAAGATGGCAGAAGGTCAATCTGTTAGTGCCCACGTCTTGAAGATGCAAGGGTACATAGATCACCTTGTCAGGCTGGGTTTTCCCATTGTGCCAGAGCTAGCGACGGATTTGATCCTGAATTAGCTACCTAGAAGTTATGACCAGTTCGTCTTAAACTTCAACATGAACGACATGGAGAAGACCGTTTCTGAACTGCATGGGATGCTAAAGACTGCTGAGGCATCTATTAAGAAGGCGCCTAGCACTGTCTTACTAGTTCAGAACAAGGGAAAGGGTAAGGGCAAAGGAAAGAGGAAAGGAGACGCCGAGGTTGGTGGGACCAAGCCTGCGGCTAAGCTTAACCCGCCGCCTGCCAAGAAGGCAAAGCCCAATAAGGATACAGTCTGTTTCTTCTGCCAGAAGCCGGGACACTGGAAGAGAAACTGTAAGCTGTTCTTGAAAGATCTGAAGAAGAAGAAGAGCGAAGCCTCTACTTCAGGTATCTTTGTTATAGGCGTTCACTTGTCTACTCCTACCACTTGGGTATTGGATACTGCTTGTGGTTCTCACATATGTACTAATGTGCAGGGGTTGAGAAGAAGTAGAAAGCTGAACAGAGGCGAGGTGGACCTACGTGTGGGCAATGGAGCAAGGGTTGCTGTTGTTGCTGTAGGAACATACGAGCTAGTTTTGCCCACTGGGCTTATTTTGTCATTGAATAATTGTTATTATGTACCATCTCTTAGTTCTAACATTATTTCACTTTCTTATTTGGATAAGGAAGGATTTGTTTGTGTGAATGGAAATGGTAGATGTTCAATTTATAAGAATGAAGTGTTATATGCTTATGGTGATTTGCATGATAACCACTATATCTTAAAATTGGAACAAACACATAACAAAAAAATCTATAACATCGATACGAAAAGGATTAAGACTGGCGAGCCTAATCCTACATACCTTTGGCATTGTCGTTTAGGCCATATAAACGAGAAACGCCTAGAGAAGCTCCATAGAGATGGACTTCTAAGCTCATTTGATTTTGAATCATATGATGCTTGCGAATCTTGTCAATTTGGTAAAATGACAAAGGCGCCTTTCACTGGCCGCAATGAAAGGGCAACTGACTTGTTGGGGATCATACATAGTGATGTATGTGGACCCATGAGTATCAGTGCTAGAGGAGGTTACTCCTACTTCAT